>CAKXZU010000207.1:0-165499 GCA_936014575.1 Bombus lapidarius
ATAACGTTATGTAGCATTACGATATAGCGTATAACGTTATGTAGTATTACGTTATAACGTATAACGTTATGTAGCATTACGATATAACGTACATCGTTATGTAGCATTACGATATGACGTATAACGTTATGTAGCATTACGATATATCGTATAACGGTATGTAGCATTACGATATAACGTATAACGTTATGTAGCATTACGATATAACGTATAACGTTATGTAGCATTACGATATAACGTATAACGTTATGTAGCATTACTATATAACGTATAACGTTATGTAGCAATACGATATATCGTATAACGTTATGTAGCATTACGATATGACGTATAACGTCATGTAGCATTACGATATAACGTATAACGTTATGTAGCATTACTATATATCGTATAACGTTATGTAGCATTACGATATAGCGTATTTCGTTATGTAGTATTACGTTATAACGTATAACGTTATGTAGCATTACGATATAACGTACATCGTTATGTAGCATTACGATATGACGTATAACGTTATGTAGCATTACGATATATCGTATAACGGTATGTAGCATTACGATATAACGTATAACGTTATGTAGTATTACGTTATAACGTATAACGTTATGTAGCATTACGATATAGCGTACAACGTTATGTAGTATTAAGTTAAAAGGAATATCATTATGTAGCATTACGATATAACTTATAACTTTATGTAGCATTTCGATATAACGTATAATGTTATGTAGCATTACGATAATACGTATAACGTTATGTAGCATTACGATATAACGTAAAACGTTATGTAGCATTACGATATAACGTATAACGTTATGTAGCATTACGATATAACGTGTAACGTTATGTAGCATTACGATATAACGTATAACGTTATGTAGTATTACGTTATAACGTATAACGTTATGTAGCATTACGATATAACGTACAACGTTATGTAGCATTACGATATGACGTATAACGTTATGTAGCATTACGATATAACGTATAACGTTATGTAGCTTTACGATAATACGTATAACGTTATGTAGCATTACGATATAGCGTATAACGTGATGTAGTATTACGATATAAGGAATAACATTATGTAGCATTACGATATAACGTATAACGTTATGTAGCATTACGATAATACGTATAACGTTATGTAGCATTACGATATAACGTATAACGTTATGTAGCATTACGATATAACGTATAACGTTATGTAGCATTACGATATAACGCATAACGTTATGTAGCATTACGATATAACGTATAACGTTATGTAGTATTACGTTATAACGTATAACGTTATGTAGCATTACGATATAACGTACAACGTTATGTAGCATTACGATATGACGTATAACGTTATGTAGCATTACGATATAACGTATAACGCTATGTAGCATTACGATATAACGTACAACGTTCTGTAGCATTACGATATAACTTACAACGTTATGTAGCATTACGATATGACGTATAACGTCATGTAGCATTACGATATAACGTATAACGTTATGTAGCTTTACGATAATACGAATAACGTTATGTAGCATTACGATATAACGTATAACGTTATGTAGTATTACGATATAAGGAATAACATTATGTAGCATTACGATATAACGTATAACGTTATGTAGCATTACGATAATACGTATAACGTTATGTAACATTACGATATAATGTATAACGTTATGTAGCATTACGATAATACGTATAACGTAATGTAGCATTACGATATAACGTACAACGTTATGTAGCATTACGATATGACATATAACGTTATGTAGCATTACGATAATACTTATAACGTTATGTAGCATTACGATAAAGCGTATAACGTTATGTAGTATTAAATTATAAGGAATATCATTATGTAGCATTACGATATAACTTATAACTTTATGTAGCATTACGATATAACCTATAACGTTATGTAGCATTACTATAATACGTATAACGTTATGTAGCATTACGATATAACGTATAACGTTATGTAGCAATACGATATATAGTATAACGTTATGTAGCATTACGATATGACGTATAACGTCATGTAGCGTTACGATATAACGTATAACGTTATGTAGCATTACTATATATCGTATAACGTTATGTAGCATTACGATATAACGTATAACGTTATGTAGTATTACGTTATAACGTATAACGTTATGTAGCATGACGATATAACGTACATCGTTATGTAGCATTACGATATGACGTATAACGTTATGTAGCATTACGATATATCGTACAACGGTATGTAGCATTACGATATAACGTATAACGTTATGTAGCATTACGATATAACGTATAACGTTATGTAGCATTACTATATGTCGTATAACGTTATGTAGCATTACGATATAACGTATAACGTTATGTAGCATTACGATATAACGTATAACGTTATGTAGTATTACGTTATAACGTATAACGTTATGTAGCATTACGATATAACGTATAACGTGATGTAGTATTACGATATAAGGAATAACATTATGTAGCATTACGATATAACGTATAACGTTATGTAGCATTACGATAATACGTATAACGTTATGTAGCATTACGATATAACGTATAACGTTATGTAGCATTACGATATAACGTATAACGATATGTAGCATTACGATATAACGCATAACGTTATGTAGCATTACGATATAACGTATAACGTTATGTAGTATTACGTTATAACGTATAACGTTATGTAGCATTACGATATAACGTACAACGTTATGTAGCATTACGATATGACGTATAACGTTATGTAGCATTACGATATAACGTATAACGTTATGTAGCATTACGATATAACGTACAACGTTCTGTAGCATTACGATATAACTTACAACGTTATGTAGCATTACGATATGACGTATAACGTCATGTAGCATTACGATATAACGTATAACGTTATGTAGCATTACGATAACACGAATAACGTTATGTAGCATTACGATATAACGTATAACGTTATGTAGTATTACGATATAAGGAATAACATTATGTAGCATTACGATATAACGTATAACGTTATGTAGCATTACGATAATACGTATAACGTTATGTAACATTACGATATAATGTATAACGTTATGTAGCATTACGATAATACGTATAACGTAATGTAGCATTACGATATAACGTACAACGTTATGTAGCATTACGATATGACATATAACGTTATGTAGCATTACGATAATACTTATAACGTTATGTAGCATTACGATATAGCGTATAACGTTATGTAGTATTAAATTATAAGGAATATCATTATGTAGCATTACGATATAACTTATAACTTTATGTAGCATTACGATATAACCTATAACGTTATGTAGCATTACGATATAACGTATAACGTTATGTAGCATTACGATATAACGTATAACGTTATGTAGCATTACGATATATCGTACAACGGTATGTAGCATTACGATATAACGTATAACGTTATGTAGCATTACGATATAACGTATAACGTTATGTAGCATTACTATATATCGTATAACGTTATGTAGCATTACGATATAACGTATAACGTTATGTAGTATTACGTTATAACGTATAACGTTATGTAGCATTACGATATAACGTACATCGTTATGTAGCATTACGATATAACGTGCATCGTTATGTAGCATTACGATATGACGTATAACGTTATGTAGCATTACGATATATCGTACAACGGTATGTAGCATTACGATATAACGTATAACGTTATGTAGCATTACGATATAACGTATAACGTTATGTAGCATTACTATATATCGTATAACGTTATGTAGCATTACGATATAACGTATAACGTTATGTAGTATTACGTTATAACGTATAACGTTATGTAGCATTACGATATAACGTACATCGTTATGTAGCATTACGATATGACGTATAAAGTTATGTAGCATTACGATATAACGTATAACGTTATGTAGCATTACGATATAACTTACAACGTTATGTAGCATTACGATATGACGTATAACGTCATGTAGCATTACCATATAACGTATAACGTTATGTAGCTTTACGATAATACGTATAACGTTATGTAGCATTACGATATAACGTATAACGTTATGTAGTATTAAGTTAAAAGGAATATCATTATGTAGCATTACGATATAACTTATAACGTTATGTAGCATTACGATATAACGTATAACGTTATGTAGCATTACGATATAACGTATAACGTTATGTAGTATTACGTTATAACGTATAACGTTATGTAGCATTACGATATAACGTACAACGTTATGTAGCGTTACGATATGACGTATAACGTTATGTAGCAATACGATATAACGTATAACGTTATGTAGCATTACGATATAACTTACAACGTTATGTAGCATTACGATATGACGTATAAAGTTATGTAGCATTACGATATAACGTATAACGTTATGTAGCTTTACGATAATACGTATAACGTTATGTAGCATTACGATATAACGTATAACGTTATGTAGTATTACGATATAAGGAATAACATTATGTAGCATTACGATATAACGTATAACGTTATGTAGCATTACGATCATACGTATAACGTCATGTAGCGTTACGATATAACGTATAACGTTATGTAGCATTACTATATATCGTATAACGTTATGTAGCATTACGATATAACGTATAACGTTATGTAGTATTACGTTATAACGTATAACGTTATGTAGCATTACGATATAACGTACATCGTTATGTAGCATTACGATATGACATATAACGTTATGTAGCATTACGATATATCGTACAACGGTATGTAGCATTACGATATAACGTATAACGTTATGTAGCATTACGATATAACGTATAACGTTATGTAGCATTACTATATATCGTATAACGTTATGTAGCATTACGATATAACGTATAACGTTATGTAGATTTACGATAATACGTATAACGTTATGTAGCATTACGATATAGCGTATAACGTGATGTAGTATTACGATATAAGGAATAACATTATGTAGCATTACGATATAACGTATAACGTTATGTAGCATTACGATAATACGTATAACGTTATGTAGCATTACGATATAACGTATAACGTTATGTAGCATTACGATATAACGTATAACGTTATGTAGCATTACGATATAACGTATAACGTTATGTAGCATTACGATATAACGTATAACGTTATGTAGTATTACGTTATAACGTATAACGTTATGTAGCATTACGATATAACGTACAACGTTATGTAGCATTACGATATGACGTACAACGTTATGTAGCATTACGATATAACGTATAACGTTATGTAGCATTACGATATAACGTATAACGTTATGTAGCATTACGATAATACGTATAACGTAATGTACCATTACGATATAACGTACAACGTTATGTAGCATTACGATATGACATATAACGTTATGTAGCATTACGATAATACTTATAACGTTATGTAGCATTACGATATAGCGTATAACGTTATGTAGTATTAAGTTAAAAGGAATATCATTATGTAGCATTACGATATAACCTATAACGTTATGTAGCATTACGATAATACGTATAACGTTATGTAGCATTACGATATAACGTATAACGTTATGTAGCAATACGATATATCGTATAACGTTATGTAGCATTACGATATGACGTATAACGTCATGTAGCGTTACGATATAACGTATAACGTTATGTAGCATTACTATATATCGTATAACGTTATGTAGCATTACGATATAACGTATAACGTTATGTAGTATTACGTTATAACGTATAACGTTATGTAGCATTACGATATAACGTACATCGTTATGTAGCATTACGATATGACTTATAACGTTATGTAGCATTACGATATATCGTACAACGGTATGTAGCATTACGATATAACGTATAACGTTATGTAGCATTACGATATAACGTATAACGTTATGTAGCATTACTATATATCGTATAACGTTATGTAGCATTACGATATAACGTATAACGTTATGTAGATTTACGATAATACGTATAACGTTATGTAGCATTACGATATAGCGTATAACGTGATGTAGTATTACGATATAAGGAATAACATTATGTAGCATTACGATATAACGTATAACGTTATGTAGCATTACGAAAATACGTATAACGTTATGTAGCATTACGATATAACGTATAACGTTATGTAGCATTACGATATAACGTATAACGTTTTGTAGTATTACGTTATAACGTATAACGTTATGTAGCATTACGATATAACGTACAACGTTATGTAGCATTACGATATGACGTATAACGATATGTAGCATTACGATATAACGTATAACGTTATGTAGCATTACGATATAGCGTATAACGTTATGTAGCATTACGATATAGCGTATAACGTTATGTAGTATTACGATATAACGTATAACGTTATGTAGCATTACGATATAACGTATAACGTTATGTAGTATTACGTTATAACGTATAACGTTATGTAGCATTACGATATAACGTACAACGTTATGTAGCATTACGATATGACGTACAACGTTATGTAGCATTACGATATAACGTATAACGTTATGTAGCATTACGATATAACGTATAACGTTATGTAGCATTACGATAATACGTATAACGTAATGTAGCATTACGATATAACGTACAACGTTATGTAGCATTACGATATGACATATAACGTTATGTAGCATTACGATAATACTTATAACGTTATGTAGCATTACGATATAGCGTATAACGTTATGTAGTATTAAGTTAAAAGGAATATCATTATGTAGCATTACGATATAACTTATAACTTTATGTAGCATTACGATATAACCTATAACGTTATGTAGCATTACGATAATACGTATAACGATATGTAGCATTACGATATAACGTATAACGTTATGTAGCATTACGATATAACGTATAACGTTATGTAGTATTACGTTATAACGTATAACGTTATGTAGCATTACGATATAACGTACAACCTTATGTAGCGTTACGATATGACGTATAACGTTATTTAGCATTACGATATAACGTATAACGTTATGTAGCATTACGATATAACGTATAACGTTATGTAGCATTACGATATAACGTATAACGTTATGTAGTATTACGTTATAACGTATAACGTTATGTAGCATTACGATATAACGTACAACGTTATGTAGCATTACGATATGACGTACAACGTTATGTAGCATTACGATATAACGTATAACGTTATGTAGCATTACGATATAACGTATAACGTTATGTAGCATTACGATAATACGTATAACGTAATGTACCATTACGATATAACGTACAACGTTATGTAGCATTACGATATGACATATAACGTTATGTAGCATTACGATAATACTTATAACGTTATGTAGCATTACGATATAGCGTATAACGTTATGTAGTATTAAGTTAAAAGGAATATCATTATGTAGCATTACGATATAACTTATAACTTTATGTAGCATTACGATATAACCTATAACGTTATGTAGCATTACGATAATACGTATAACGTTATGTAGCATTACGATATAACATATAACGTTATGTAGCATTACGATATAACGTATAACGTTATGTAGTATTACGTTATAACGTATAACGTTATGTAGCATTACGATATAACGTACAACCTTATGTGGCGTTACGATATGACGTATAACGTTATTTAGCATTACGATATAACGTATAACGTTATGTAGCTTTACGATAATACGTATAACGTTATGTAGCATTACGATATAGCGTATAACGTTATGTAGTATTACGATATAAGGAATAACATTATGTAGCATTACGATATAACGTATAACGTTATGTAGCATTACGATATAACGTATAACGTTATGTAGCATTACTATATATCGTATAACGTTATGTAGCATTACGATATAACGTATAACGTTATGTAGATTTACGATAATACGTATAACGTTATGTAGCATTACGATATAGCGTATAACGTGATGTAGTATTACGATATAAGGAATAACATTATGTAGCATTACGATATAACGTATAACGTTATGTAGCATTACGATAATACGTATAACGTTATGTAGCATTACGATATAACGTATAACGTTATGTAGCATTACGATATAACGTATAACGTTATGTAGCATTACGATATAACGTATAACGTTATGTAGCATTACGATATAACGTATAACGTTATGTAGTATTACGTTATAACGTATAACGTTATGTAGCATTACGATATAACGTACAACGTTATGTAGCATTACGATATGACGTACAACGTTATGTAGCATTACGATATAACGTATAACGTTATGTAGCATTACGATATAACGTATAACGTTATGTAGCATTACGATAATACGTATAACGTAATGTAGCATTACGATATAACGTACAACGTTATGTAGCATTACGATATGACATATAACGTTATGTAGCATTACGATAATACTTATAACGTTATGTAGCATTACGATATAGCGTATAACGTTATGTAGTATTAAGTTAAAAGGAATATCATTATGTAGCATTACGATATAACTTATAACTTTATGTAGCATTACGATATAACCTATAACGTTATGTAGCATTACGATAATACGTATAACGATATGTAGCATTACGATATAACGTATAACGTTATGTAGCATTACGATATAACGTATAACGTTATGTAGTATTACGTTATAACGTATAACGTTATGTAGCATTACGATATAACGTACAACCTTATGTAGCGTTACGATATGACGTATAACGTTATTTAGCATTACGATATAACGTATAACGTTATGTAGCTTTACGATAATACGTGTAACGTTATGTAGCATTACGATATAGCGTATAACGTTATGTAGTATTACGATATAAGGAATAACATTATGTAGCATTACGATATAACGTATAACGTTATGTAGCATTACGAAAATACGTATAACGTTATGTAGCAATACGATATAACGTATAACGTTATGTAGCATTACGTTATAACGCATAACGTTATGTAGCATTACGAAATAACGTATAACGTTATGTAGCATTAAGATATAACGTATAACGTTATGTAGCATTACGATATAACCTAAAACATTATGTAGCATTACGAAATAACGTATAACGTTATGTAGCATTACGATATAACGTATAACGTTATGTAGTATTACGATATAAGGAATAACATTATGTAGCATTACGATATAACGTATCACGTTATGTAGCATTACGATATAACGTACAACGTTATGTAGCATTACGATATGACGTATAACGATATGTAGCATTACGATATAAGAAATAACCTTATGTAGCATTACGATATAGCGTATATCGTTATGTAGCATTAAGATATAACGTATAAGGTTATGTAGCATTACGATATAACGTATAACGTTATATGGAAATACGTTATAACGTATAACATTATGTAGCATTACGATATAACGTATAACGTTATGTAGCATTACTATATATCGTATAACGTTATGTAGCATTACGATATAACGTATAACGTTATGTAGTATTACGTTATAACGTATAACGTTATGTAGCATTACGTTATAACGCATAACGTTATGTAGCATTACGAAATAACGTATAACGTTATGTAGCATTAAGATATAACGTATAACGTTATGTAGCATTACGATATAACCTAAAACGTTATGTAGCATTACGAAATAACGTATAACGTTATGTAGCATTACGATATAACGTATAACGTTATGTAGTATTACGATATAAGGAATAACATTATGTAGCAATACGATATAACGTATCACGTTATGTAGCATTACGATAATACGTATAACGTTATGTAGCATTACGATATAACGTATAACGTTATGTAGCATTACGATATAACGTATAACGTTATGTAGCATTACGAAAATACGTATAACGTTATGTAGCATTACGATATAACGTATAACGTTATGTAGCATTACGATATAACGTATAACGTTATGTAGTATTACGTTATAACGTATAACGTTATGTAGCATTACGATATAACGTACAACGTTATGTAGCATTACGATATAACGTATAACGTTATGTAGCATTACTATATATCGTATAACGTTATGTAGCATTACGATATAGCGTATAACGTTATGTAGTATTAAGTTAAAAGGAATATCATTATGTAGCATTACGATATAACTTATAACTTTATGTAGCATTACGATATAACCTATAACGTTATGTAGCATTACGATAATACGTATAACGTTATGTAGCATTACGATATAACGTATAACGTTATGTAGCATTACGATATAACGTATAACGTTATGTAGTATTACGTTATAACGTATAACGTTATGTAGCATTACGATATAACGTACAACCTTATGTAGCGTTACGATATGACGTATAACGTTATTTAGCATTACGATATAACGTATAACGTTATGTAGCTTTACGATAATACGTATAACGTTATGTAGCATTACGATATAGCGTATAACGTTATGTAGTATTACGATATAAGGAATAACATTATGTAGCATTACGATATAACGTATAACGTTATGTAGCATTACGATATACCGTATAACGTTATGTAGCATTACTATATATCGTATAACGTTATGTAGCATTACGATATAACGTATAACGTTATGTAGATTTACGATAATACGTATAACGTTATGTAGCATTACGATATAGCGTATAACGTGATGTAGTATTACGATATAAGGAATAACATTATGTAGCATTACGATATAACGTATAACGTTATGTAGCATTACGATAATACGTATAACGTTATGTAGCATTACGATATAACGTATAACGTTATGTAGCATTACGATATAACGTATAACGTTATGTAGCATTACGATATAACGTATAACGTTATGTAGCATTACGATATAACGTATAACGTTATGTAGTATTACGTTATAACGTATAACGTTATGTAGCATTACGATATAACGTACAACGTTATGTAGCATTACGATATGACGTACAACGTTATGTAGCATTACGATATAACGTATAACGTTATGTAGCATTACGATATAACGTATAACGTTATGTAGCATTACGATAATACGTATAACGTAATGTAGCATTACGATATAACGTACAACGTTATGTAGCATTACGATATGACATATAACGTTATGTAGCATTACGATAATACTTATAACGTTATGTAGCATTACGATATAGCGTATAACGTTATGTAGTATTAAGTTAAAAGGAATATCATTATGTAGCATTACGATATAACTTATAACTTTATGTAGCATTACGATATAACCTATAACGTTATGTAGCATTACGATAATACGTATAACGATATGTAGCATTACGATATAACGTATAACGTTATGTAGCATTACGATATAACGTATAACGTTATGTAGTATTACGTTATAACGTATAACGTTATGTAGCATTACGATATAACGTACATCGTTATGTAGCATTACGATATGACATATAACGTTATGTAGCATTACGATATATCGTACAACGGTATGTAGCATTACGATATAACGTATAACGTTATGTAGCATTACGATATAACGTATAACGTTATGTAGCATTACTATATATCGTATAACGTTATGTAGCATTACGATATAACGTATAACGTTATGTAGATTTACGATAATACGTATAACGTTATGTAGCATTACGATATAGCGTATAACGTGATGTAGTATTACGATATAAGGAATAACATTATGTAGCATTACGATATAACGTATAACGTTATGTAGCATTACGATAATACGTATAACGTTATGTAGCATTACGATATAACGTATAACGTTATGTAGCATTACGATATAACGTATAACGTTATGTAGCATTACGATATAACGTATAACGTTATGTAGCATTACGATAATACGTATAACGTAATGTAGCATTACGATATAACGTACAACGTTATGTAGCATTACGATATGACATATAACGTTATGTAGCATTACGATAATACTTATAACGTTATGTAGCATTACGATATAGCGTATAACGTTATGTAGTATTAAGTTAAAAGGAATATCATTATGTAGCATTACGATATAACTTATAACTTTATGTAGCATTACGATATAACCTATAACGTTATGTAGCATTACGATAATACGTATAACGATATGTAGCATTACGATATAACGTATAACGTTATGTAGCATTACGATATAACGTATAACGTTATGTAGTATTACGTTATAACGTATAACGTTATGTAGCATTACGATATAACGTACATCGTTATGTAGCATTACGATATGACATATAACGTTATGTAGCATTACGATATATCGTACAACGGTATGTAGCATTACGATATAACGTATAACGTTATGTAGCATTACGATATAACGTATAACGTTATGTAGCATTACTATATATCGTATAACGTTATGTAGCATTACGATATAACGTATAACGTTATGTAGATTTACGATAATACGTATAACGTTATGTAGCATTACGATATAGCGTATAACGTGATGTAGTATTACGATATAAGGAATAACATTATGTAGCATTACGATATAACGTATAACGTTATGTAGCATTACGATAATACGTATAACGTTATGTAGCATTACGATATAACGTATAACGTTATGTAGCATTACGATATAACGTATAACGTTATGTAGCATTACGATATAACGTATAACGTTATGTAGCATTACGATATAACGTATAACGTTATGTAGTATTACGTTATAACGTATAACGTTATGTAGCATTACGATATAACGTACAACGTTATGTAGCATTACGATATGACGTACAACGTTATGTAGCATTACGATATAACGTATAACGTTATGTAGCATTACGATATAACGTATAACGTTATGTAGCATTACGATAATACGTATAACGTAATGTACCATTACGATATAACGTACAACGTTATGTAGCATTACGATATGACATATAACGATATGTAGCATTACGATAATACTTATAACGTTATGTAGCATTACGATATAGCGTATAACGTTATGTAGTATTAAGTTAAAAGGAATATCATTATGTAGCATTACGATATAACCTATAACGTTATGTAGCATTACGATAATACGTATAACGTTATGTAGCATTACGATATAACGTATAACGTTATGTAGCAATACGATATATCGTATAACGTTATGTAGCATTACGATATGACGTATAACGTCATGTAGCGTTACGATATAACGTATAACGTTATGTAGCATTACTATATATCGTATAACGTTATGTAGCATTACGATATAACGTATAACGTTATGTAGTATTACGTTATAACGTATAACGTTATGTAGCATTACGATATAACGTACATCGTTATGTAGCATTACGATATGACTTATAACGTTATGTAGCATTACGATATATCGTACAACGGTATGTAGCATTACGATATAACGTATAACGTTATGTAGCATTACGATATAACGTATAACGTTATGTAGCATTACTATATATCGTATAACGTTATGTAGCATTACGATATAACGTATAACGTTATGTAGATTTACGATAATACGTATAACGTTATGTAGCATTACGATATAGCGTATAACGTGATGTAGTATTACGATATAAGGAATAACATTATGTAGCATTACGATATAACGTATAACGTTATGTAGCATTACGATAATACGTATAACGTTATGTAGCATTACGATATAACGTATAACGTTATGTAGCATTACGATATAACGTATAACGTTATGTAGCATTACGATATAACGTATAACGTTATGTAGCATTACGATATAACGTATAACGTTATGTAGTATTACGTTATAACGTATAACGTTATGTAGCATTACGATATAACGTACAACGTTATGTAGCATTACGATATGACGTACAACGTTATGTAGCATTACGATATAACGTATAACGTTATGTAGCATTACGATATAACGTATAACGTTATGTAGCATTACGATAATACGTATAACGTAATGTACCATTACGATATAACGTACAACGTTATGTAGCATTACGATATGACATATAACGTTATGTAGCATTACGATAATACTTATAACGTTATGTAGCATTACGATATAGCGTATAACGTTATGTAGTATTAAGTTAAAAGGAATATCATTATGTAGCATTACGATATAACTTATAACTTTATGTAG
The DNA here is from genome assembly GCA_936014575.1 of Bombus lapidarius. Taxonomy (NCBI): domain Eukaryota; kingdom Metazoa; phylum Arthropoda; class Insecta; order Hymenoptera; family Apidae; genus Bombus; species Bombus lapidarius. Next base: position 14,115 of record CAKXZU010000207.1, read on the forward strand.
CATTACGATATAACCTATAACGTTATGTAGCATTACGATAATACGTATAACGTTATGTAGCATTACGATATAACATATAACGTTATGTAGCATTACGATATAACGTATAACGTTATGTAGTATTACGTTATAACGTATAACGTTATGTAGCATTACGATATAACGTACAACCTTATGTGGCGTTACGATATGACGTATAACGTTATTTAGCATTACGATATAACGTATAACGTTATGTAGCTTTACGATAATACGTATGACGTTATGTAGCATTACGATATAGCGTATAACATTATGTAGTATTACGATATAAGGAATAACATTATGTAGCATTACGATATAACGTATAACGTTATGTAGCATTACGATATAACGTATAACGTTATGTAGCATTACTATATATCGTATAACGTTATGTAGCATTACGATATAACGTATAACGTTATGTAGATTTACGATAATACGTATAACGTTATGTAGCATTACGATATAGCGTATAACGTGATGTAGTATTACGATATAAGGAATAACATTATGTAGCATTACGATATAACGTATAACGTTATGTAGCATTACGATAATACGTATAACGTTATGTAGCATTACGATATAACGTATAACGTTATGTAGCATTACGATATAACGTATAACGTTATGTAGCATTACGATATAACGTATAACGTTATGTAGCATTACGATATAACGTATAACGTTATGTAGTATTACGTTATAACGTATAACGTTATGTAGCATTACGATATAACGTACAACGTTATGTAGCATTACGATATGACGTACAACGTTATGTAGCATTACGATATAACGTATAACGTTATGTAGCATTACGATATAACGTATAACGTTATGTAGCATTACGATAATACGTATAACGTAATGTAGCATTACGATATAACGTACAACGTTATGTAGCATTACGATATGACATATAACGTTATGTAGCATTACGATAATACTTATAACGTTATGTAGCATTACGATATAGCGTATAACGTTATGTAGTATTAAGTTAAAAGGAATATCATTATGTAGCATTACGATATAACTTATAACTTTATGTAGCATTACGATATAACCTATAACGTTATGTAGCATTACGATAATACGTATAACGATATGTAGCATTACGATATAACGTATAACGTTATGTAGCATTACGATATAACGTATAACGTTATGTAGTATTACGTTATAACGTATAACGTTATGTAGCATTACGATATAACGTACAACCTTATGTAGCGTTACGATATGACGTATAACGTTATTTAGCATTACGATATAACGTATAACGTTATGTAGCTTTACGATAATACGTGTAACGTTATGTAGCATTACGATATAGCGTATAACGTTATGTAGTATTACGATATAAGGAATAACATTATGTAGCATTACGATATAACGTATAACGTTATGTAGCATTACGAAAATACGTATAACGTTATGTAGCAATACGATATAACGTATAACGTTATGTAGCATTACGTTATAACGCATAACGTTATGTAGCATTACGAAATAACGTATAACGTTATGTAGCATTAAGATATAACGTATAACGTTATGTAGCATTACGATATAACCTAAAACGTTATGTAGCATTACGAAATAACGTATAACGTTATGTAGCATTACGATATAACGTATAACGTTATGTAGTATTACGATATAAGGAATAACATTATGTAGCATTACGATATAACGTATCACGTTATGTAGCATTACGATATAACGTACAACGTTATGTAGCATTACGATATGACGTATAACGATATGTAGCATTACGATATAAGAAATAACCTTATGTAGCATTACGATATAGCGTAAATCGTTATGTAGCATTAAGATATAACGTATAAGGTTATGTAGCATTACGATATAACGTATAACGTTATATGGAAATACGTTATAACGTATAACATTATGTAGCATTACGATATAACGTATAACGTTATGTAGCATTACTATATATCGTATAACGTTATGTAGCATTACGATATAACGTATAACGTTATGTAGTATTACGTTATAACGTATAACGTTATGTAGCATTACGTTATAACGCATAACGTTATGTAGCATTACGAAATAACGTATAACGTTATGTAGCATTACGATATAGCGTATAACGTGATGTAGTATTACGATATAAGGAATAACATTATGTAGCATTACGATATAACGTATAACGTTATGTAGCATTACGATAATACGTATAACGTTATGTAGCATTACGATATAACGTATAACGTTATGTAGCATTACGATATAACGTATAACGTTATGTAGCATTACGATATAACGTATAACGTTATGTAGCATTACGATATAACGTATAACGTTATGTAGTATTACGTTATAACGTATAACGTTATGTAGCATTACGATATAACGTACAACGTTATGTAGCATTACGATATGACGTACAACGTTATGTAGCATTACGATATAACGTATAACGTTATGTAGCATTACGATATAACGTATAACGTTATGTAGCATTACGATAATACGTATAACGTAATGTAGCATTACGATATAACGTACAACGTTATGTAGCATTACGATATGACATATAACGTTATGTAGCATTACGATAATACTTATAACGTTATGTAGCATTACGATATAGCGTATAACGTTATGTAGTATTAAGTTAAAAGGAATATCATTATGTAGCATTACGATATAACTTATAACTTTATGTAGCATTACGATATAACCTATAACGTTATGTAGCATTACGATAATACGTATAACGATATGTAGCATTACGATATAACGTATAACGTTATGTAGCATTACGATATAACGTATAACGTTATGTAGTATTACGTTATAACGTATAACGTTATGTAGCATTACGATATAACGTACAACCTTATGTAGCATTACGATATAACGTATAACGTTATGTAGTATTACGTTATAACGTATAACGTTATGTAGCATTACGATATAACGTACAACCTTATGTAGCGTTACGATATGACGTATAACGTTATGTAGCATTACGATATAGCGTATAACGTTATGTAGTATTACGATATAAGGAATAACATTATGTAGCATTACGATATAACGTATAACGTTATGTAGCATTACGAAAATACGTATAACGTTATGTAGCAATACGATATAACGTATAACGTTATGTAGCATTACGTTATAACGCATAACGTTATGTAGCATTACGAAATAACGTATAACGTTATGTAGCATTAAGATATAACGTATAACGTTATGTAGCATTACGATATAACCTAAAACGTTATGTAGCATTACGAAATAACGTATAACGTTATGTAGCATTAAGATATAACGTATAACGTTATGTAGCATTACGATATAACCTAAAACGTTATGTAGCATTACTATATATCGTATAACGTTATGTAGCATTACGATATAACGTATAACGTTATGTAGATTTACGATAATACGTATAACGTTATGTAGCATTACGATATAGCGTATAACGTGATGTAGTATTACGATATAAGGAATAACATTATGTAGCATTACGATATAACGTATAACGTTATGTAGCATTACGATAATACGTATAACGTTATGTAGCATTACGATATAACGTATAACGTTATGTAGCATTACGATATAACGTATAACGTTATGTAGCATTACGATATAACGTATAACGTTATGTAGCATTACGATATAACGTATAACGTTATGTAGTATTACGTTATAACGTATAACGTTATGTAGCATTACGATATAACGTACAACGTTATGTAGCATTACGATATGACGTACAACGTTATGTAGCATTACGATATAACGTATAACGTTATGTAGCATTACGATATAACGTATAACGTTATGTAGCATTACGATAATACGTATAACGTAATGTACCATTACGATATAACGTACAACGTTATGTAGCATTACGATATGACATATAACGTTATGTAGCATTACGATAATACTTATAACGTTATGTAGCATTACGATATAGCGTATAACGTTATGTAGTATTAAGTTAAAAGGAATATCATTATGTAGCATTACGATATAACTTATAACTTTATGTAGCATTACGATATAACCTATAACGTTATGTAGCATTACGATAATACGTATAACGATATGTAGCATTACGATATAACGTATAACGTTATGTAGCATTACGATATAACGTATAACGTTATGTAGTATTACGTTATAACGTATAACGTTATGTAGCATTACGATATAACGTACATCGTTATGTAGCATTACGATATAACGTATAACGTTATGTAGCATTACGATATAACGTATAACGTTATGTAGTATTACGTTATAACGTATAACGTTATGTAGCATTACGATATAACGTACAACGTTATGTAGCATTACGATATGACGTACAACGTTATGTAGCATTACGATATAACGTATAACGTTATGTAGCATTACGATATAACGTATAACGTTATGTAGCATTACGATATAACGTATAACGTTATGTAGCATTACGATATAACGTATAACGTTATGTAGCATTACGATATAACGTATAACGTTATGTAGCATTACGATATAACGTATAACGTTATGTAGTATTACGTTATAACGTATAACGTTATGTAGCATTACGATATAACGTACAACGTTATGTAGCATTACGATAATACGTATAACGTTATGTAGCATTACGATATAACGTATAACGTTATGTAGCATTACGATATAACGTATAACGTTATGTAGCATTACGATATAACGTATAACGTTATGTAGCATTACGATATAACGTATAACGTTATGTAGTATTACGTTATAACGTATAACGTTATGTAGCATTACGATATAACGTACAACGTTATGTAGCATTACGATATGACGTACAACGTTATGTAGCATTACGATATAACGTATAACGTTATGTAGCATTACGATATAACGTATAACGTTATGTAGCATTACGATAATACGTATAACGTAATGTACCATTACGATATAACGTACAACGTTATGTAGCATTACGATATGACATATAACGTTATGTAGCATTACGATAATACTTATAACGTTATGTAGCATTACGATATAGCGTATAACGTTATGTAGTATTAAGTTAAAAGGAATATCATTATGTAGCATTACGATATAACTTATAACTTTATGTAGCATTACGATATAACCTATAACGTTATGTAGCATTACGATAATACGTATAACGTTATGTAGCATTACGATATAACATATAACGTTATGTAGCATTACGATATAACGTATAACGTTATGTAGTATTACGTTATAACGTATAACGTTATGTAGCATTACGATATAACGTACAACCTTATGTGGCGTTACGATATGACGTATAACGTTATTTAGCATTACGATATAACGTATAACGTTATGTAGCTTTACGATAATACGTATGACGTTATGTAGCATTACGATATAGCGTATAACATTATGTAGTATTACGATATAAGGAATAACATTATGTAGCATTACGATATAACGTATAACGTTATGTAGCATTACGATATAACGTATAACGTTATGTAGCATTACTATATATCGTATAACGTTATGTAGCATTACGATATAACGTATAACGTTATGTAGATTTACGATAATACGTATAACGTTATGTAGCATTACGATATAGCGTATAACGTGATGTAGTATTACGATATAAGGAATAACATTATGTAGCATTACGATATAACGTATAACGTTATGTAGCATTACGATAATACGTATAACGTTATGTAGCATTACGATATAACGTATAACGTTATGTAGCATTACGATATAACGTATAACGTTATGTAGCATTACGATATAACGTATAACGTTATGTAGCATTACGATATAACGTATAACGTTATGTAGTATTACGTTATAACGTATAACGTTATGTAGCATTACGATATAACGTACAACGTTATGTAGCATTACGATATGACGTACAACGTTATGTAGCATTACGATATAACGTATAACGTTATGTAGCATTACGATATAACGTATAACGTTATGTAGCATTACGATAATACGTATAACGTAATGTAGCATTACGATATAACGTACAACGTTATGTAGCATTACGATATGACATATAACGTTATGTAGCATTACGATAATACTTATAACGTTATGTAGCATTACGATATAGCGTATAACGTTATGTAGTATTAAGTTAAAAGGAATATCATTATGTAGCATTACGATATAACTTATAACTTTATGTAGCATTACGATATAACCTATAACGTTATGTAGCATTACGATAATACGTATAACGATATGTAGCATTACGATATAACGTATAACGTTATGTAGCATTACGATATAACGTATAACGTTATGTAGTATTACGTTATAACGTATAACGTTATGTAGCATTACGATATAACGTACAACCTTATGTAGCGTTACGATATGACGTATAACGTTATTTAGCATTACGATATAACGTATAACGTTATGTAGCTTTACGATAATACGTGTAACGTTATGTAGCATTACGATATAGCGTATAACGTTATGTAGTATTACGATATAAGGAATAACATTATGTAGCATTACGATATAACGTATAACGTTATGTAGCATTACGAAAATACGTATAACGTTATGTAGCAATACGATATAACGTATAACGTTATGTAGCATTACGTTATAACGCATAACGTTATGTAGCATTACGAAATAACGTATAACGTTATGTAGCATTAAGATATAACGTATAACGTTATGTAGCATTACGATATAACCTAAAACGTTATGTAGCATTACGAAATAACGTATAACGTTATGTAGCATTACGATATAACGTATAACGTTATGTAGTATTACGATATAAGGAATAACATTATGTAGCATTACGATATAACGTATCACGTTATGTAGCATTACGATATAACGTACAACGTTATGTAGCATTACGATATGACGTATAACGATATGTAGCATTACGATATAAGAAATAACCTTATGTAGCATTACGATATAGCGTAAATCGTTATGTAGCATTAAGATATAACGTATAAGGTTATGTAGCATTACGATATAACGTATAACGTTATATGGAAATACGTTATAACGTATAACATTATGTAGCATTACGATATAACGTATAACGTTATGTAGCATTACTATATATCGTATAACGTTATGTAGCATTACGATATAACGTATAACGTTATGTAGTATTACGTTATAACGTATAACGTTATGTAGCATTACGTTATAACGCATAACGTTATGTAGCATTACGAAATAACGTATAACGTTATGTAGCATTACGATATAGCGTATAACGTGATGTAGTATTACGATATAAGGAATAACATTATGTAGCATTACGATATAACGTATAACGTTATGTAGCATTACGATAATACGTATAACGTTATGTAGCATTACGATATAACGTATAACGTTATGTAGCATTACGATATAACGTATAACGTTATGTAGCATTACGATATAACGTATAACGTTATGTAGCATTACGATATAACGTATAACGTTATGTAGTATTACGTTATAACGTATAACGTTATGTAGCATTACGATATAACGTACAACGTTATGTAGCATTACGATATGACGTACAACGTTATGTAGCATTACGATATAACGTATAACGTTATGTAGCATTACGATATAACGTATAACGTTATGTAGCATTACGATAATACGTATAACGTAATGTAGCATTACGATATAACGTACAACGTTATGTAGCATTACGATATGACATATAACGTTATGTAGCATTACGATAATACTTATAACGTTATGTAGCATTACGATATAGCGTATAACGTTATGTAGTATTAAGTTAAAAGGAATATCATTATGTAGCATTACGATATAACTTATAACTTTATGTAGCATTACGATATAACCTATAACGTTATGTAGCATTACGATAATACGTATAACGATATGTAGCATTACGATATAACGTATAACGTTATGTAGCATTACGATATAACGTATAACGTTATGTAGTATTACGTTATAACGTATAACGTTATGTAGCATTACGATATAACGTACAACCTTATGTAGCGTTACGATATGACGTATAACGTTATTTAGCATTACGATATAACGTATAACGTTATGTAGCATTACGATATAACGTACAACCTTATGTAGCGTTACGATATGACGTATAACGTTATTTAGCATTACGATATAACGTATAACGTTATGTAGCTTTACGATAATACGTGTAACGTTATGTAGCATTACGATATAGCGTATAACGTTATGTAGTATTACGATATAAGGAATAACATTATGTAGCATTACGATATAACGTATAACGTTATGTAGCATTACGAAAATACGTATAACGTTATGTAGCAATACGATATAACGTATAACGTTATGTAGCATTACGTTATAACGCATAACGTTATGTAGCATTACGAAATAACGTATAACGTTATGTAGCATTAAGATATAACGTATAACGTTATGTAGCATTACGATATAACCTAAAACGTTATGTAGCATTACGAAATAACGTATAACGTTATGTAGCATTAAGATATAACGTATAACGTTATGTAGCATTACGATATAACCTAAAACGTTATGTAGCATTACTATATATCGTATAACGTTATGTAGCATTACGATATAACGTATAACGTTATGTAGATTTACGATAATACGTATAACGTTATGTAGCATTACGATATAGCGTATAACGTGATGTAGTATTACGATATAAGGAATAACATTATGTAGCATTACGATATAACGTATAACGTTATGTAGCATTACGATAATACGTATAACGTTATGTAGCATTACGATATAACGTATAACGTTATGTAGCATTACGATATAACGTATAACGTTATGTAGCATTACGATATAACGTATAACGTTATGTAGCATTACGATATAACGTATAACGTTATGTAGTATTACGTTATAACGTATAACGTTATGTAGCATTACGATATAACGTACAACGTTATGTAGCATTACGATATGACGTACAACGTTATGTAGCATTACGATATAACGTATAACGTTATGTAGCATTACGATATAACGTATAACGTTATGTAGCATTACGATAATACGTATAACGTAATGTAGCATTACGATATAACGTACAACGTTATGTAGCATTACGATATGACATATAACGTTATGTAGCATTACGATAATACTTATAACGTTATGTAGCATTACGATATAGCGTATAACGTTATGTAGTATTAAGTTAAAAGGAATATCATTATGTAGCATTACGATATAACTTATAACTTTATGTAGCATTACGATATAACCTATAACGTTATGTAGCATTACGATAATACGTATAACGATATGTAGCATTACGATATAACGTATAACGTTATGTAGCATTACGATATAACGTATAACGTTATGTAGTATTACGTTATAACGTATAACGTTATGTAGCATTACGATATAACGTACATCGTTATGTAGCATTACGATATAACGTATAACGTTATGTAGCATTACGATATAACGTATAACGTTATGTAGTATTACGTTATAACGTATAACGTTATGTAGCATTACGATATAACGTACAACGTTATGTAGCATTACGATATGACGTACAACGTTATGTAGCATTACGATATAACGTATAACGTTATGTAGCATTACGATATAACGTATAACGTTATGTAGCATTACGATATAACGTATAACGTTATGTAGCATTACGATATAACGTATAACGTTATGTAGCATTACGATATAACGTATAACGTTATGTAGCATTACGATATAACGTATAACGTTATGTAGTATTACGTTATAACGTATAACGTTATGTAGCATTACGATATAACGTACAACGTTATGTAGCATTACGATATGACGTACAACGTTATGTAGCATTACGATATAACGTATAACGTTATGTAGCATTACGATATAACGTATAACGTTATGTAGCATTACGATAATACGTATAACGTAATGTACCATTACGATATAACGTACAACGTTATGTAGCATTACGATATGACATATAACGATATGTAGCATTACGATAATACTTATAACGTTATGTAGCATTACGATATAGCGTATAACGTTATGTAGTATTAAGTTAAAAGGAATATCATTATGTAGCATTACGATATAACCTATAACGTTATGTAGCATTACGATAATACGTATAACGTTATGTAGCATTACGATATAACGTATAACGTTATGTAGCAATACGATATATCGTATAACGTTATGTAGCATTACGATATGACGTATAACGTCATGTAGCGTTACGATATAACGTATAACGTTATGTAGCATTACTATATATCGTATAACGTTATGTAGCATTACGATATAACGTATAACGTTATGTAGTATTACGTTATAACGTATAACGTTATGTAGCATTACGATATAACGTACATCGTTATGTAGCATTACGATATGACTTATAACGTTATGTAGCATTACGATATATCGTACAACGGTATGTAGCATTACGATATAACGTATAACGTTATGTAGCATTACGATATAACGTATAACGTTATGTAGCATTACTATATATCGTATAACGTTATGTAGCATTACGATATAACGTATAACGTTATGTAGATTTACGATAATACGTATAACGTTATGTAGCATTACGATATAGCGTATAACGTGATGTAGTATTACGATATAAGGAATAACATTATGTAGCATTACGATATAACGTATAACGTTATGTAGCATTACGATAATACGTATAACGTTATGTAGCATTACGATATAACGTATAACGTTATGTAGCATTACGATATAACGTATAACGTTATGTAGCATTACGATATAACGTATAACGTTATGTAGCATTACGATATAACGTATAACGTTATGTAGTATTACGTTATAACGTATAACGTTATGTAGCATTACGATATAACGTACAACGTTATGTAGCATTACGATATGACGTACAACGTTATGTAGCATTACGATATAACGTATAACGTTATGTAGCATTACGATATAACGTATAACGTTATGTAGCATTACGATAATACGTATAACGTAATGTACCATTACGATATAACGTACAACGTTATGTAGCATTACGATATGACATATAACGTTATGTAGCATTACGATAATACTTATAACGTTATGTAGCATTACGATATAGCGTATAACGTTATGTAGTATTAAGTTAAAAGGAATATCATTATGTAGCATTACGATATAACTTATAACTTTATGTAGCATTACGATATAACCTATAACGTTATGTAGCATTACGATAATACGTATAACGTTATGTAGCATTACGATATAACATATAACGTTATGTAGCATTACGATATAACGTATAACGTTATGTAGTATTACGTTATAACGTATAACGTTATGTAGCATTACGATATAACGTACAACCTTATGTGGCGTTACGATATGACGTATAACGTTATTTAGCATTACGATATAACGTATAACGTTATGTAGCTTTACGATAATACGTATAACGTTATGTAGCATTACGATATAGCGTATAACATTATGTAGTATTACGATATAAGGAATAACATTATGTAGCATTACGATATAACGTATAACGTTATGTAGCATTACGATATAACGTATAACGTTATGTAGCATTACTATATATCGTATAACGTTATGTAGCATTATGATATAACGTATAACGTTATGTAGATTTACGATAATACGTATAACGTTATGTAGCATTACGATATAGCGTATAACGTGATGTAGTATTACGATATAAGGAATAACATTATGTAGCATTACGATATAACGTATAACGTTATGTAGCATTACGATAATACGTATAACGTTATGTAGCATTACGATATAACGTATAACGTTATGTAGCATTACGATATAACGTATAACGTTATGTAGCATTACGATATAACGTATAACGTTATGTAGCATTACGATATAACGTATAACGTTATGTAGTATTACGTTATAACGTATAACGTTATGTAGCATTACGATATAACGTACAACGTTATGTAGCATTACGATATGACGTACAACGTTATGTAGCATTACGATATAACGTATAACGTTATGTAGCATTACGATATAACGTATAACGTTATGTAGCATTACGATAATACGTATAACGTAATGTAGCATTACGATATAACGTACAACGTTATGTAGCATTACGATATGACATATAACGTTATGTAGCATTACGATAATACTTATAACGTTATGTAGCATTACGATATAGCGTATAACGTTATGTAGTATTAAGTTAAAAGGAATATCATTATGTAGCATTACGATATAACTTATAACTTTATGTAGCATTACGATATAACCTATAACGTTATGTAGCATTACGATAATACGTATAACGATATGTAGCATTACGATATAACGTATAACGTTATGTAGCATTACGATATAACGTATAACGTTATGTAGTATTACGTTATAACGTATAACGTTATGTAGCATTACGATATAACGTACAACCTTATGTAGCGTTACGATATGACGTATAACGTTATTTAGCATTACGATATAACGTATAACGTTATGTAGCTTTACGATAATACGTGTAACGTTATGTAGCATTACGATATAGCGTATAACGTTATGTAGTATTACGATATAAGGAATAACATTATGTAGCATTACGATATAACGTATAACGTTATGTAGCATTACGAAAATACGTATAACGTTATGTAGCAATACGATATAACGTATAACGTTATGTAGCATTACGTTATAACGCATAACGTTATGTAGCATTACGAAATAACGTATAACGTTATGTAGCATTAAGATATAACGTATAACGTTATGTAGCATTACGATATAACCTAAAACGTTATGTAGCATTACGAAATAACGTATAACGTTATGTAGCATTACGATATAACGTATAACGTTATGTAGTATTACGATATAAGGAATAACATTATGTAGCATTACGACATAACGTATCACGTTATGTAGCATTACGATATAACGTACAACGTTATGTAGCATTACGATATGACGTATAACGATATGTAGCATTACGATATAAGAAATAACCTTATGTAGCATTACGATATAGCGTAAATCGTTATGTAGCATTAAGATATAACGTATAAGGTTATGTAGCATTACGATATAACGTATAACGTTATATGGAAATACGTTATAACGTATAACATTATGTAGCATTACGATATAACGTATAACGTTATGTAGCATTACTATATATCGTATAACGTTATGTAGCATTACGATATAACGTATAACGTTATGTAGTATTACGTTATAACGTATAACGTTATGTAGCATTACGTTATAACGCATAACGTTATGTAGCATTACGAAATAACGTATAACGTTATGTAGCATTACGATATAGCGTATAACGTGATGTAGTATTACGATATAAGGAATAACATTATGTAGCATTACGATATAACGTATAACGTTATGTAGCATTACGATAATACGTATAACGTTATGTAGCATTACGATATAACGTATAACGTTATGTAGCATTACGATATAACGTATAACGTTATGTAGCATTACGATATAACGTATAACGTTATGTAGCATTACGATATAACGTATAACGTTATGTAGTATTACGTTATAACGTATAACGTTATGTAGCATTACGATATAACGTACAACGTTATGTAGCATTACGATATGACGTACAACGTTATGTAGCATTACGATATAACGTATAACGTTATGTAGCATTACGATATAACGTATAACGTTATGTAGCATTACGATAATACGTATAACGTAATGTAGCATTACGATATAACGTACAACGTTATGTAGCATTACGATATGACATATAACGTTATGTAGCATTACGATAATACTTATAACGTTATGTAGCATTACGATATAGCGTATAACGTTATGTAGTATTAAGTTAAAAGGAATATCATTATGTAGCATTACGATATAACTTATAACTTTATGTAGCATTACGATATAACCTATAACGTTATGTAGCATTACGATAATACGTATAACGATATGTAGCATTACGATATAACGTATAACGTTATGTAGCATTACGATATAACGTATAACGTTATGTAGTATTACGTTATAACGTATAACGTTATGTAGCATTACGATATAACGTACAACCTTATGTAGCGTTACGATATGACGTATAACGTTATTTAGCATTACGATATAACGTATAACGTTATGTAGCTTTACGATAATACGTGTAACGTTATGTAGCATTACGATATAGCGTATAACGTTATGTAGTATTACGATATAAGGAATAACATTATGTAGCATTACGATATAACGTATAACGTTATGTAGCATTACGAAAATACGTATAACGTTATGTAGCAATACGATATAACGTATAACGTTATGTAGCATTACGTTATAACGCATAACGTTATGTAGCATTACGAAATAACGTATAACGTTATGTAGCATTAAGATATAACGTATAACGTTATGTAGCATTACGATATAACCTAAAACGTTATGTAGCATTACGAAATAACGTATAACGTTATGTAGCATTACGATATAACGTATAACGTTATGTAGTATTACGATATAAGGAATAACATTATGTAGCATTACGATATAACGTATCACGTTATGTAGCATTACGATATAACGTACAACGTTATGTAGCATTACGATATGACGTATAACGATATGTAGCATGACGATATAGCGTATAACGCTAAGTAGCATTACGATATAACGTATAACGTTATATGGTAATACGTTATAACGTTTAACGTTATGTAGCATTACGATATAACGTATAACGTTATGTAGCATTACGATACAACGTATAACGATATGTAGCCTTACGATATAACGTATATCGTTATGTAGCATTACGATATAACGTTTGAGGTTATGTAGCATTACGATATAACGTATAACGTCATGTAGCATTACGATATAACGTATAACGTTATGTAGCATTAAGATATAACGTATAACGTTATGTAGCATTACGATATAACCTAAAACGTTATGTAGCATTACGAAATAACGTATAACGTTATGTAGCATTACGATATAACGTATAACGTTATGTAGTATTACGATATAAGGAATAACATTATGTAGCAATACGATATAACGTATCACGTTATGTAGCATTACGATAATACGTATAACGTTATGTAGCATTACGATATAACGTATAACGTTATGTAGCATTACGATATAACGTATAACGTTATGTAGCATTACGAAAATACGTATAACGTTATGTAGCATTACGATATAACGTATAACGTTATGTAGCATTACGATATAACGTATAACGTTATGTAGTATTACGTTATAACGTATAACGTTATGTAGCATTACGATATAACGTACAACGTTATGTAGCATTACGATATAACGTATAACGTTATGTAGCATTACTATATATCGTATAACGTTATGTAGCATTACGATATAGCGTATAACGTTATGTAGTATTAAGTTAAAAGGAATATCATTATGTAGCACTACGATATAACTTATAACTTTATGTAGCATTACGATATAACCTATAACGTTATGTAGCATTACGATAATACGTATAACGTTATGTAGCATTACGATATAACGTATAACGTTATGTAGCATTACGATATAACGTATAACGTTATGTAGTATTACGTTATAACGTATAACGTTATGTAGCATTACGATATAACGTACAACCTTATGTAGCGTTACGATATGACGTATAACGTTATTTAGCATTACGATATAACGTATAACGTTATGTAGCATTACGATATAGCGTATAACGTTATGTAGCATTACGATATAGCGTATAACGTTATGTAGTATTACGATATAAGGAATAACATTATGTAGCATTACGATATAACGTATAACGTTATGTAGCATTACGATATAACGTATAACGTTATGTAGCATTACTATATATCGTATAACGTTATGTAGCATTACGATATAACGTATAACGTTATGTAGATTTACGATAATACGTATAACGTTATGTAGCATTACGATATAGCGTATAACGTGATGTAGTATTACGATATAAGGAATAACATTATGTAGCATTACGATAGAACGTATAACGTTATGTAGCATTACGATAATACGTATAACGTTATGTAGCATTACGATATAACGTATAACGTTATGTAGCATTACGATATAACGTATAACGTTATGTAGCATTACGATAATACGTATAACGTAATGTAGCATTACGATATAACGTACAACGTTATGTAGCATTACGATATGACATATAACGTTATGTAGCATTACGATAATACTTATAACGTTATGTAGCATTACGATATAGCGTATAACGTTATGTAGTATTAAGTTAAAAGGAATATCATTATGTAGCATTACGATATAACTTATAACTTTATGTAGCATTACGATATAACCTATAACGTTATGTAGCATTACGATAATACGTATAACGATATGTAGCATTACGATATAACGTATAACGTTATGTAGCATTACGATATAACGTATAACGTTATGTAGTATTACGTTATAACGTATAACGTTATGTAGCATTACGATATAACGTACAACCTTATGTAGCGTTACGATATGACGTATAACGTTATTTAGCATTACGATATAACGTATAACGTTATGTAGCTTTACGATAATACGTGTAACGTTATGTAGCATTACGATATAGCGTATAACGTTATGTAGTATTACGATATAAGGAATAACATTATGTAGCATTACGATATAACGTATAACGTTATGTAGCATTACGAAAATACGTATAACGTTATGTAGCAATACGATATAACGTATAACGTTATGTAGCATTACGTTATAACGCATAACGTTATGTAGCATTACGAAATAACGTATAACGTTATGTAGCATTAAGATATAACGTATAACGTTATGTAGCATTACGATATAACCTAAAACGTTATGTAGCATTACGAAATAACGTATAACGTTATGTAGCATTACGATATAACGTATAACGTTATGTAGTATTACGATATAAGGAATAACATTATGTAGCATTACGATATAACGTATCACGTTATGTAGCATTACGATATAACGTACAACGTTATGTAGCATTACGATATGACGTATAACGATATGTAGCATTACGATATAAGAAATAACCTTATGTAGCATTACGATATAGCGTATATCGTTATGTAGCATTAAGATATAACGTATAAGGTTATGTAGCATTACGATATAACGTATAACGTTATATGGAAATACGTTATAACGTATAACATTATGTAGCATTACGATATAACGTATAACGTTATGTAGCATTACTATATATCGTATAACGTTATGTAGCATTACGATATAACGTATAACGTTATGTAGTATTACGTTATAACGTATAACGTTATGTAGCATTACGTTATAACGCATAACGTTATGTAGCATTACGAAATAACGTATAACGTTATGTAGCATTAAGATATAACGTATAACGTTATGTAGCATAACGATATAACCTAAAACGTTATGTAGCATTACGAAATAACGTATAACGTTATGTAGCATTACGATATAACGTATAACGTTATGTAGTATTACGATATAAGGAATAACATTATGTAGCATTACGATATAACGTATCACGTTATGTAGCATTACGATAATACGTATAACGTTATGTAGCATTACGATATAACGTATAACGTTATGTAGCATTACGATATAATGTATAACGTTATGTAGCATTACGAAAATACGTATAACGTTATGTAGCATTACGATATAACGTATAACGTTATGTAGCATTACGATATAACGTATAACGTTATGTAGTATTACGTTATAACGTATAACGTTATGTAGCATTACGATATAACGTACAACGTTATGTAGCATTACGATATGACGTATAACGATATGTAGCATTACGATATAACGTATAACGTTATGTAGTATTACGATATAAGGAATAACATTATGTAGCATTACGATATAACGTATAACGTTATGTAGCATTACGATAATACGTATAACGTTATGTAACATTACGATATAACGTATAACGTTATGTAGTATTACGATATAAGGAATAACATTATGTAGCATTACGATATAACGTATAACGTTATGTAGCATTACGAAAATACGTATAACGTTATGTAGCATTACGATATAACGTATAACGTTATGTAGCATTACGTTATAACGCATAACGTTATGTAGCATTACGAAATAACGTATAACGTTATGTAGCATTAAGATATAACGTATAACGTTATGTAGCATTACGATATAACCTAAAACGTTATGTAGCATTACGAAATAACGTATAACGTTATGTAGCATTACGATATAACGTATAACGTTATGTAGTATTACGATATAAGTAATAACATTATGTAGCATTACGATATAACGTATCACGTTATGTAGCATTACGATAATACGTATAACGTTATGTAGCATTACGATATAACGTATAACGTTATGTAGCATTACGATATAACGTATAACGTTATGTAGCATTACGAAAATACGTATAACGTTATGTAGCATTACGATATAACGTATAACGTTATGTAGCATTACGATATAACGTATAACGTTATGTAGTATTACGTTATAACGTATAATGTTATGTAGCATTACGATATAACGTACAACGTTATGTAGCATTACGATATGACGTATAACGATATGTAGCATTACGATATAACGTATAACGTTATGTAGCATTACGATATAGCGTATAACGTTATGCAGCATTACGATATAGCGTATAACGTTATGTAGTATTACGATATAAGAAATAACCTTATGTAGCATTACGATATAACGTATAACGTTATGTAGCATTACGATATAACGTATAACGTTATGTAGCATTACGATATAACGTATAACGTCATGTAGCATTACGATAAAGCGTATATCGTTATGTAGCATTAAGATATAACGTATAAGGTTATGTAGCATTACGATATAACGTATAACGTTATATGGAAATACGTTATAACGTATAACATTATGTAGCATTACGATATAACGTATAACGTTATGTACCATTACGATATAACGTATAACGTTATGTAGCATTACGATATAACGTATAACGTTATGTAGTATTACGTTATAACGCATAACGTTATGTAGCATTACGAAATAACGTATAACGTTATGTAACATTACGATATAACGTATAACGTTATGTAGTATTACGATATAAGGAATAACATTATGTAGCATTACGATATAACGTATAACGTTATGTAGCATTACGAAAATACGTATAACGTTATGTAGCATTACGATATAACGTATAACGTTATGTAGTATTACGTTATAACGCATAACGTTATGTAGCATTACGAAATAACGTATAACGTTATGTAGCATTAAGATATAACGTATAACGTTATGTAGCATTACGATATAACCTAAAACTTTATGTAGCATTACGAAATAACGTATAACGTTATGTAGCATTACGATATAACGTATAACGTTATGTAGCATTACGAAAATACGTATAACGTTATGTAGCATTACGATATAACGTATAACGTTATGTAGCATTACGATATAGCGTATAACGTTATGTAGCATTACGATATAGCGTATAACGTTATGTAGTATTACGATATAAGAAATAACCTTATGTAGCATTACGATATAGCGTATATCGTTATGTAGCATTAAGATATAACGTATAAGGTTATGTAGCATTACGATATAACGTATAACGTTATATGGAAATACGTTATAACGTATAACATTATGTAGCATTACGATATAACGTATAACGTTATGTACCATTACGATATAACGTATAACGTTATGTAGCATTACGATATAACGTATAACGTTATATGGAAATACGTTATAACGTATAACATTATGTAGCATTACGATATAACGTATAACGTTATGTAGCATTACGATATAACGTATAACGTTATGTAGCATTACTATATATCGTATAACGTTATGTAGCATTACGATATAACGTATAACGTTATGTAGTATTACGTTATAACGTATAACGTTATGTAGCATTACGTTATAACGCATAACGTTATGTAGCATTACGAAATAACGTATAACGTTATGTAGCATTAAGATATAACGTATAACGTTATGTAGCATTACGATATAACCTAAAACGTTATGTAGCATTACGAAATAACGTATAACGTTATGTAGCATTACGATATAACGTATAACGTTATGTAGTATTACGATATAAGGAATAACATTATGTAGCATTACGATATAACGTATCACGTTATGTAGCATTACGATAATACGTATAACGTTATGTAGCATTACGATATAACGTATAACGTTATGTAGCATTACGATATAACGTATAACGTTATGTAGCATTACGAAAATACGTATAACGTTATGTAGCATTACGATATAACGTATAACGTTATGTAGCATTACGATATAACGTATAACGTTATGTAGTATTACGTTATAACGTATAACGTTATGTAGCATTACGATATAACGTACAACGTTATGTAGCATTACGATATGACGTATAACGATATGTAGCATTACGATATAACGTATAACGTTATGTAGCATTACGATATAGCGTATAACGTCATGTAGCATTACGATATAACGTATAACGTTATGTAGCTTTACGATAATACGTATAACGTTATGTAGCATTACGATATAACGTATAACGTTATGTAGTATTACGATATAAGGAATAACATTATGTAGCATTACGATATAACGTATAACGTTATGTAGCATTACGATAATACGTATAACGTTATGTAACATTACGATATAACGTATAACGTTATGTAGTATTACGATATAAGGAATAACATTATGTAGCATTACGATATAACGTATAACGTTATGTAGCATTACGAAAATACGTATAACGTTATGTAGCATTACGATATAACGTATAACGTTATGTAGCATTACGTTATAACGCATAACGTTATGTAGCATTACGAAATAACGTATAACGTTATGTAGCATTAAGATATAACGTATAACGTTATGTAGCATTACGATATAACCTAAAACGTTATGTAGCATTACGAAATAACGTATAACGTTATGTAGCATTACGATATAACGTATAACGTTATGTAGTATTACGATATAAGGAATAACATTATGTAGCATTACGATATAACGTATCACGTTATGTAGCATTACGATAATACGTATAACGTTATGTAGCATTACGATATAACGTATAACGTTATGTAGCATTACGATATAACGTATAACGTTATGTAGCATTACGAAAATACGTATAACGTTATGTAGCATTACGATATAACGTATAACGTTATGTAGCATTACGATATAACGTATAACGTTATGTAGTATTACGTTATAACGTATAACGTTATGTAGCATTACGATATAACGTATAACGTTATGTAGCATTACGATATAACGTATAACGTTATGTAGCATTACGAAAATACGTATAACGTTATGTAGCATTACGATATAACGTATAACGTTATGTAGCATTACGATATAACCTAAAACGTTATGTAGCATTACGAAATAACGTATAACGTTATGTAGCATTACGATATAACGTATAACGTTATGTAGTATTACGATATAAGGAATAACATTATGTAGCATTACGATATAACGTATCACGTTATGTAGCATTACGATAATACGTATAACGTTATGTAGCATTACGATATAACGTATAACGTTATGTAGCATTACGATATAACGTATAACGTTATGTAGCATTACGAAAATACGTATAACGTTATGTAGCATTACGATATAACGTATAACGTTATGTAGCATTACGATATAACGTATAACGTTATGTAGTATTACGTTATAACGTATAACGTTATGTAGCATTACGATATAACGTACAACGTTATGTAGCATTACGATATGACGTATAACGATATGTAGCATTACGATATAACGTATAACGTTATGTAGCATTACGATATAGCGTATAACGTTATGTAGCATTACGATATAGCGTATAACGTTATGTAGTATTACGATATAACGTATAACGTTATGTAGCATTACGATATAACGTATAACGTTATGTAGTATTACGTTATAACGTATAACGTTATGTAGCATTACGATATAACGTACAACGTTATGTAGCATTACGATATGACGTACAACGTTATGTAGCATTACGATATAACGTATAACGTTATGTAGCATTACGATATAACGTATAACGTTATGTAGCATTACGATAATACGTATAACGTAATGTAGCATTACGATATAACGTACAACGTTATGTAGCATTACGATATGACATATAACGTTATGTAGCATTACGATAATACTTATAACGTTATGTAGCATTACGATATAGCGTATAACGTTATGTAGTATTAAGTTAAAAGGAATATCATTATGTAGCATTACGATATAACTTATAACTTTATGTAGCATTACGATATAACCTATAACGTTATGTAGCATTACGATAATACGTATAACGATATGTAGCATTACGATATAACGTATAACGTTATGTAGCATTACGATATAACGTATAACGTTATGTAGTATTACGTTATAACGTATAACGTTATGTAGCATTACGATATAACGTACAACCTTATGTAGCGTTACGATATGACGTATAACGTTATTTAGCATTACGATATAACGTATAACGTTATGTAGCTTTACGATAATACGTGTAACGTTATGTAGCATTACGATATAGCGTATAACGTTATGTAGTATTACGATATAAGGAATAACATTATGTAGCATTACGATATAACGTATAACGTTATGTAGCATTACGAAAATACGTATAACGTTATGTAGCAATACGATATAACGTATAACGTTATGTAGCATTACGTTATAACGCATAACGTTATGTAGCATTACGAAATAACGTATAACGTTATGTAGCATTAAGATATAACGTATAACGTTATGTAGCATTACGATATAACCTAAAACGTTATGTAGCATTACGAAATAACGTATAACGTTATGTAGCATTACGATATAACGTATAACGTTATGTAGTATTACGATATAAGGAATAACATTATGTAGCATTACGATATAACGTATCACGTTATGTAGCATTACGATATAACGTACAACGTTATGTAGCATTACGATATGACGTATAACGATATGTAGCATTACGATATAAGAAATAACCTTATGTAGCATTACGATATAGCGTATATCGTTATGTAGCATTAAGATATAACGTACAAGGTTATGTAGCATTACGATATAACGTATAACGTTATATGGAAATACGTTATAACGTATAACATTATGTAGCAATACGATATAACGTATAACGTTATGTAGCATTACTATATATCGTATAACGTTATGTAGCATTACGATATAACGTATAACGTTATGTAGTATTACGTTATAACGTATAACGTTATGTAGCATTACGTTATAACGCATAACGTTATGTAGCATTTCGAAATAACGTATAACGTTATGTAGCATTACGATATAACGTATAACGTTATGTAGTATTACGATATAAGGAATAACATTATGTAGCATTACGATATAACGTATCACGTTATGTAGCATTACGATAATACGTATAACGTTATGTAGCATTACGATATAACGTATAACGTTATGTAGCATTACGATATAACGTATAACGTTATGTAGCATTACGAAAATACGTATAACGTTATGTAGCATTACGATATAACGTATAACGTTATGTAGCATTACGATATAACGTATAACGTTATGTAGTATTACGATATAAGGAATAACATTATGTAGCATTACGATATAACGTACAACGTTATGTAGCATTACGATATGACGTATAACGATATGTAGCATTACGATATAACGTATAACGATATGTAGTATTACGATATAAGGAATAACATTATGTAGCATTACGATATAACGTATAACGTTATGTAGCATTACGATAATACGTATAACGTTATGTAACATTACGATATAACGTATAACGTTATGTAGTATTACGATATAAGGAATAACATTATGTAGCATTACGATATAACGTATAACGTTATGTAGCATTACGAAAATACGTATAACGTTATGTAGCATTACGATATAACGTATAACGTTATGTAGCATTACGTTATAACGCATAACGTTATGTAGCATTACGAAATAACGTATAACGTTATGTAGCATTAAGATATAACGTATAACGTTATGTAGCATTACGATATAACCTAAAACGTTATGTAGCATTACGAAATAACGTATAACGTTATGTAGCATTACGATATAACGTATAACGTTATGTAGTATTACGATATAAGGAATAACATTATGTAGCACTACGATATAACGTATCACGTTATGTAGCATTACGATAATACGTATAACGTTATGTAGCATTACGATATAACGTATAACGTTATGTAGCATTACGATATAACGTATAACGTTATGTAGCATTACGAAAATACGTATAACGTTATGTAGCATTACGATATAACGTATAACGTTATGTAGCATTACGATATAACGTATAACGTTATGTAGTATTACGTTATAACGTATAATGTTATGTAGCATTACGATATAACGTACAACGTTATGTAGCATTACGATATGACGTATAACGATATGTAGCATTACGATATAACGTATAACGTTATGTAGCATTACGATATAGCGTATAACGTTATGTAGCATTACGATATAGCGTATAACGTTATGTAGTATTACGATATAAGAAATAACCTTATGTAGCATTACGATATAACGTATAACGTTATGTACCATTACGATATAACGTATAACGTTATGTAGCATTACGATATAACGTATAACGTTATATGGAAATACGTTATAACGTATAACATTATGTAGCATTACGATATAACGTATAACGTTATGTAGCATTACGATATAACGTATAACGTTATGTAGCATTACTATATATCGTATAACGTTATGTAGCATTACGATATAACGTATAACGTTATGTAGTATTACGTTATAACGTATAACGTTATGTAGCATTACGTTATAACGCATAACGTTATGTAGCATTACGAAATAACGTATAACGTTATGTAGCATTAAGATATAACGTATAACGTTATGTAGCATTACGATATAACCTAAAACGTTATGTAGCATTACGAAATAACGTATAACGTTATGTAGCATTACGATATAACGTATAACGTTATGTAGCATTACGATATAACGTATAACGTCATGTAGCATTACGATAAAGCGTATATCGTTATGTAGCATTAAGATATAACGTATAAGGTTATGTAGCATTACGATATAACGTATAACGTTATATGGAAATACGTTATAACGTATAACATTATGTAGCATTACGATATAACGTATAACGTTATGTACCATTACGATATAACGTATAACGTTATGTAGCATTACGATATAACGTATAACGTTATATGGAAATACGTTATAACGTATAACATTATGTAGCATTACGATATAACGTATAACGTTATGTAGCATTACGATATAACGTATAACGTTATGTAGTATTACGATATAAGGAATAACATTATGTAGCATTACGATATAACGTATAACGTTATGTAGCATTACGATAATACGTATAACGTTATGTAACATTACGATATAACGTATAACGTTATGTAGTATTACGATATAAGGAATAACATTATGTAGCATTACGATATAACGTATAACGTTATGTAGCATTACGAAAATACGTATAACGTTATGTAGCATTACGATATAACGTATAACGTTATGTAGCATTACGTTATAACGCATAACGTTATGTAGCATTACGAAATAACGTATAACGTTATGTAGCATTAAGATATAACGTATAACGTTATGTAGCATTACGATATAACCTAAAACTTTATGTAGCATTACGAAATAACGTATAACGTTATGTAGCATTACGATATAACGTATAACGTTATGTAGTATTACGATATAAGGAATAACATTATGTAGCATTACGATATAACGTATCACGTTATGTAGCATTACGATAATACGTATAACGTTATGTAGCATTACGATATAACGTATAACGTAATGTAGCATTACGATATAACGTATAACGTTATGTAGCATTACGAAAATACGTATAACGTTATGTAGCATTACGATATAACGTATAACGTTATGTAGCATTACGATATAACGTATAACGTTATGTAGTATTACGTTGTAACGTATAACGTTATGTAGCATTACGATATAACGTACAACGTTATGTAGCATTACGATATGACGTATAACGATATGTAGCATTACGATATAACGTATAACGTTATGTAGCATTACGATATAGCGTATAACGTTATGTAGCATTACGATATAGCGTATAACGTTATGTAGTATTACGATATAAGAAATAACCTTATGTAGCATTACGATATAACGTATAACGTTATGTAGCATTACGATATAACGTATAACGTCATGTAGCATTACGATAAAGCGTATATCGTTATGTAGCATTAAGATATAACGTATAAGGTTATGTAGCATTACGATATAACGTATAACGTTATATGGAAATACGTTATAACGTATAACATTATGTAGCATTACGATATAACGTATAACGTTATGTACCATTACGATATAACGTATAACGTTATGTAGCATTACGATATAACGTATAACGTTATGTAGCATTACGATATAACGTATAACGTTATGTAGCATTACTATATATCGTATAACGTTATGTAGCATTACGATATAACGTATAACGTTATGTAGTATTACGTTATAACGTATAACGTTATGTAGCATTAAGATATAACGTATAACGTCATGTAGCATTACGATATAACGTATAACGTTATGTACCATTACGATATAACGTATAACGTTATGTAGTATTACGTTATAACGTATAACGTTATGCAGCATTACGATATAACGTATAACGTTATGTAGCTTTACGATAATACGTATAACGCTATGTAGCATTACGATATAACGTATAACGTTATGTAGCATTACGATATAACGTATAACGTTATGTAGTATTACGTTATAACGTATAACGTTATGTAGCATTACGATATAACGTACAACGTTATGTAGCGTTACGATATGACGTATAACGTTATGTAGCATTACGATATAACGTATAACGTTATGTAGCATTACGATATAACTTACAACGTTATGTAGCATTACGATATGACGTATAACGTCATGTAGCATTACGATATAACGTATAACGTTATGTAGCTTTACGATAATACGTATAACGTTATGTAGCATTACGATATAACGTATAACGTTATGTAGTATTACGATATAAGGAACAACATTATGTAGCATTACGATATAACGTATAACGTTATGTAGCATTACGATAATACGTATAACGTTATGTAACATTACGATATAACGTATAACGTTATGTAGCATTACGATAATACGTATAACGTAATGTAGCATTACGATATAACGTACAACGTTATGTAGCATTACGATATGACATATAACGTTATGTAGCATTACGATAATACTTATAACGTTATGTAGCATTACGATATAGCGTATAACGTTATGTAGTATTACGTTATAACGTATAACGTTATGTAGCATTACGATATAACGTACATCGTTATGTAGCATTACGATATGACGTATAACGTTATGTAGCATTACGATATATCGTATAACGGTATGTAGCATTACGATATAACGTATAACGTTATGTAGCATTACGATATAACGTATAACGTTATGTAGCATTACTATATATCGTATAACGTTATGTAGCATTACGATATAACGTATAACGTTATGTAGCTTTACGATAATACGTATAACGCTATGTAGCATTACGATATAACGTATAACGTTATGTAGCATTACGATATAACGTATAACGTTATGTAGTATTACGTTATAACGTATAACGTTATGTAGCATTACGATATAACGTACAACGTTATGTAGCGTTACGATATGACGTATAACGTTATGTAGCATTACGATATAACGTATAACGTTATGTAGCATTACGATATAACTTACAACGTTATGTAGCATTACGATATGACGTATAACGTCATGTAGCATTACGATATAACGTATAACGTTATGTAGCTTTACGATAATACGTATAACGTTATGTAGCATTACGATATAACGTATAACGTTATGTAGTATTACGATATAAGGAACAACATTATGTAGCATTACGATATAACGTATAACGTTATGTAGCATTACGATAATACGTATAACGTTATGTAACATTACGATATAACGTATAACGTTATGTAGCATTACGATAATACGTATAACGGAATGTAGCATTACGATATAACGTATAACGTTATGTAGCATTACGATATAACGTATAACGTTATGTAGCATTACTATATATCGTATAACGTTATGTAGCATTACGATATAACGTATAACGTTATGTAGTATTACGTTATAACGTATAACGTTATGTAGCATTACGATATAACGTACATCGTTATGTAGCATTACGATATGACGTATAACGTTATGTAGCATTACGATATATCGTATAACGGTATGTAGCATTACGATATAACGTATAACGTTATGTAGCATTACGATATAACGTATAACGTTATGTAGCATTACTATATATCGTATAACGTTATGTAGCATTACGATATAACGTATAACGTTATGTAGATTTACGATAATACGTATAACGTTATGTAGCATTACGATATAGCGTATAACGTGATGTAGTATTACGATATAAGGAATAACATTATAACGTATAACGTTATGTAGCATTACTATATATCGTATAACGTTATGTAGCATTACGATATAACGTATAACGTTATGTAGTATTACGTTATAACGTATAACGTTATGTAGCATTACGATATAGCGTACAACGTTATGTAGTATTAAGTTAAAAGAAATATCATTATGTAGCATTACGATATAACTTATAACTTTATGTAGCATTTCGATATAACGTATAGCGTTATGTAGCATTACGATAATACGTATAACGTTATGTAGCTTTACGATATAACGTAAAACGTTATGTAGCATTACGATATAACGTATAACGTTATGTAGCATTACGATATAACGTATAACGTTATGTAGCATTACGATATAACGTATAACGTTATGTAGTATTACGTTATAACGTATAACGTTATGTAGCATTACGATATAACGTACAACGTTATGTAGCATTACGATATGACGTATAACGTTATGTAGCATTACGATATAACGTATAACGTTATGTAGCTTTACGATAATACGTATAACGTTATGTAGCATTACGATATAGCGTATAACGTGATGTAGTATTACGATATAAGGAATAACATTATGTAGCATTACGATATAACGTATAACGTTATGTAGCATTACGATAATACGTATAACGTTATGTAGCATTACGATATAACGTATAACGTTATGTAGCATTACGATATAACGTACAACGTTCTGTAGCATTACGATATGACGTATAACGTTATGCAGCATTACGATATAACGTATAACGTTATGTAGCTTTACGATAATACGTATAAAGTTATGTAGCATTACGATATAACGTATAACGTTATGTAGCATTACGATATAACGTATAACGTTATGTAGTATTACGTTATAACGTATAACGTTATGTAGCATTACGATATAACGTACAACGTTATGTAGCGTTACGATATGACGTATAACGTTATGTAGCATTACGATATAACGTATAACGTTATGTAGCATTACGATATAACTTACAACGTTATGTAGCATTACGATATGACGTATAACGTCATGTAGCATTACGATATAACGTATAACGTTATGTAGCTTTACGATAATACGTATAACGTTATGTAGCATTACGATATAACGTATAACGTTATGTAGTATTACGATATAAGGAATAACATTATGTAGCATTACGATATAACGTATAACGTTATGTAGCATTACGATAATACGTATAACGTTATGTAACATTACGATATAACGTATAACGTTATGTAGCATTACGATAATACGTATAACGTAATGTAGCATTACGATATAACGTACAACGTTATGTAGCATTACGATGTGACATATAACGTTATGTAGCATTACGATAATACTTATAACGTTATGTAGCATTACGATATAGCGTATAACGTTATGTAGTATTAAATTATAAGGAATATCATTATGTAGCATTACGATATAACTTATAACTTTATGTAGCATTACGATATAACCTATAACGTTATGTAGCATTACGATAATACGTATAACGTTATGTAGCATTACGATATAACGTATAACGTTATGTAGCAATACGATATATCGTATAACGTTATGTAGCATTACGATATGACGTATCACGTCATGTAGCGTTACGATATAACGTATAACGTTATGTAGCATTACTATATATCGTATAACGTTATGTAGCATTACGATATAACGTATAACGTTATGTAGTATTACGTTATAACGTATAACGTTATGTAGCATTACGATATAACGTACATCGTTATGTAGCATTACGATATGACGTATAACGTTATGTAGCATTACGATATATCGTATAACGGTATGTAGCATTACGATATAACGTATAACGTTATGTAGCATTACGATATAACGTATAACGTTATGTAGCATTACTATATATCGTATAACGTTATGTAGCATTACGATATAACGTATAACGTTATGTAGATTTACGATAATACGTATAACGTTATGTAGCATTACGATATAACGTATAACGTTATGTAGCATTACGATATAACGTACAACGTTATGTAGCATTACGATATGACGTACAACGTTATGTAGCATTACGATATAACGTATAACGTAATGTAGCATTACGATATAACGTATAACGTTATGTAGCATTACGATAATACTTATAACGTTATGTAGCATTACGATATAGCGTATAACGTTATGTAGTATTAAGTTAAAAGGAATATCATTATGTAGCATTACGATATAACTTATAACTTTATGTAGCATTACGATATAACCTATAACGTTATGTAGCATTACGATAATACGTATAACGTTATGTAGCATTACGATATAACGTATAACGTTATGTAGCATTACGATATAACGTATAACGTTATGTAGCATTACGATAATACGTATAACGTAATGTAGCATTACGATATAACGTACAACGTTATGTAGCATTACGATATGACATATAACGTTATGTAGCATTACGATAATACTTATAACGTTATGTAGCATTACGATATAACGTATAACGTTATGTAGCATTACGATAATACGTATAACGTAATGTAGCATTACGATATAACGTACAACGTTATGTAGCATTACGATATGACATATAACGTTATGTAGCATTACGATATAACGTATAACGTTATGTAGCATTACGATATAACGTATAACGTTATGTAGCATTACGATAATACGTATAACGTAATGTAGCATTACGATATAACGTACAACGTTATGTAGCATTACGATATGACATATAACGTTATGTAGCATTACGATAATACTTATAACGTTATGTAGCATTACGATATAGCGTATAACGTTATGTAGTATTAAGTTAAAAGGAATATCATTATGTAGCATTACGATATAACTTATAACTTTATGTAGCATTACGATATAACCTATAACGTTATGTAGCATTACGATAATACGTATAACGTTATGTAGCATTACGATATAACGTATAACGTTATGTAGCATTACGATATAACGTATAACGTTATGTAGCATTACGATATAACGTATAACGTTATGTAGTATTACGATATAACGTATAACGTTATGTAGTATTACGTTATAACGTACAACGTTATGTAGCATTACGATATAACGTACAACCTTATGTAGCGTTACGATATGACGTATAACGTTATTTAGCATTACGATATAACGTATAACGTTATGTAGCTTTACGATAATACGTATAACGTTATGTAGCATTACGATATAGCGTATAACGTTATGTAGTATTACGATATAGGGAATAACATTATGTAGCATTACGATATAACGTATAACGTTATGTAGCATTACGAAAATACGTATAACGTTATGTAGCATTACGATATAACGTATAACGTTATGTAGCATTACGTTATAACGCATAACGTTATGTAGCATTACGAAATAACGTATAACGTTATGTAGCATTAAGATATAACGTATAACGTTATGTAGCATTACGATATAACCTAAAACGTTATGTAGCATTACGAAATAACGTATAACGTTATGTAGCATTACGATATAACGTATAACGTTATGTAGTATTACGATATAAGGAATAACATTATGTAGCATTACGATATAACGTATAACGTTATGTAGCATTACGATAATACGTATAACGTTATGTAGCATTACGATATAACGTATAACGTTATGTAGCATTACGATATAACGTATAACGTTATGTAGCATTACGATATAACGTATAACGTTATGTAGCATTACGATATAACGTATAACGTTATGTAGTATTACGTTATAACGTATAACGTTATGTAGCATTACGATATAACGTACAACGTTATGTAGCATTACGATATGAAGTATAACGTTATGTAGCATTACGATATAACGTACAACGTTATGTAGCATTACGATATGACGTATAACGTTATGTAGCATTACGATATAACGTATAACGTTTTGTAGCTTTACGATAATACGTATAACGTTATGTAGCATTACGATATAGCGTATAACGTTATGTAGTATTACGATATAAGGAATAACATTATGTAGCATTACGATATAACGTATAACGTTATGTAGCATTACGATAATACGTATAACGTTATGTAGCATTACGATATAACGTATAACGTTATGTAGCATTACGATATAACGTATAACGTTATGTAGCATTACGATATAACGTATAACGTTATGTAGCATTACGATATAACGTATAACGTTATGTAGCATTACGATATAACGTATAACGTTATGTAGTATTACGTTATAACGTATAACGTTATGTAGCATTACGATATAACGTATAACGTTATGTAGCATTACGATATAACGTATAACGTTATGTAGTATTACGTTATAACGTATAACGTTATGTAACATTACGATATAACGTACAACCTTATGTAGCGTTACGATATGACGTATAACGTTATTTAGCATTACGATATAACGTATAACGTTATGTAGCTTTACGATAATACGTATAACGTTATGTAGCATTACGATATAGCGTATAACGTTATGTAGTATTACGATATAAGGAATAACATTATGTAGCATTACGATATAACGTATAACGTTATGTAGCATTACGAAAATACGTATAACGTTATGTAGCATTACGATATAACGTATAACGTTATGTAGCATTACGTTATAACGCATAACGTTATGTAGCATTACGAAATAACGTATAACGTTATGTAGCATTAAGATATAACGTATAACGTTATGTAGCATTACGATATAACCTAAAACGTTATGTAGCATTACGAAATAACGTATAACGTTATGTAGCATTACGATATAACGTATAACGTTATGTAGTATTACGATATAAGGAATAACATTATGTAGCATTACGATATAACGTATAACGTTATGTCGCATTACGATAATACGTATAACGTTATGTAGCATTACGATATTACATATAACGTTATGTAGCATTACGATATAACGTATAACGTTATGTAGCATTACGATATAACGTATAACGTTATGTAGCATTACGATATAACGTATAACGTTATGTAGTATTACGTTATAACGTATAACGTTATGTAGCATTACGATATAACGTACAACGTTATGTAGCATTACGATATGAAGTATAACGTTATGTAGCATTGCGATATAACGTACAACGTTATGTAGCATTACGATATGACGTATAACGTTATGTAGCATTACGATATAACGTATAACGTTATGTAGCTTTACGATAATACGTATAACGTTATGTAGCATTACGATATAGCGTATAACGTTATGTAGTATTACGATATAAGGAATAACATTATGTAGCATTACGATATAACGTATAACGTTATGTAGCATTACGATAATACGTATAACGTTATGTAGCATTACGATATAACGTATAACGTCATGTAGCATTACGATATAGCGTATATCGTTGTGTAGCATTAAGATATAACGTATAACGTTATGTAGCATTACGATATAACGTATAACGTTATGTAGCATTGCGAAATAACCTATAACGTTATGTAGCATTACGATATAACGTATAACGTTATGTACCATTACGATATAACGTATAACGTTATGTAGCATTACGATATAACGTATAACGTCAGGTAGCATTACGATAATACGTATAACGTAATGTAGCATTACGATATAACGTACAACGTTATGTAGCATTACGATATGACGTACAACGTTATGTAGCATTACGATATAACGTATAACGTTATGTAGCATTACGATATAACGTATAACGTTATGTAGCATTACGATAATACGTATAACGTAATGTAGCATTACGATATAACGTACAACGTTATGTAGCAATACGATATGACATATAACGTTATGTAGCATTACGATAATACTTATAACGTTATGTAGCATTACGATATAGCGTATAACGTTATGTAGTATTAAGTTAAAAGGAATATCATTATGTAGCATTACGATATAACTTATAACTTTATGTAGCATTACGATATAACCTATAACGTTATGTAGCATTACGATAATACGTATAACGTTATGTAGCATTACGATATAACGTATAACGTTATGTAGCATTACGATATAACGTATAACGTTATGTAGCATTACGATAATACGTATAACGTAATGTAGCATTACGATATAACGTACAACGTTATGTAGCATTACGATATGACATATAACGTTATGTAGCATTACGATAATACTTATAACGTTATGTAGCATTACGATATAACGTATAACGTTATGTAGCATTACGATAATACGTATAACGTAATGTAGCATTACGATATAACGTACAACGTTATGTAGCATTACGATATGACATATAACGTTATGTAGCATTACGATATAACGTATAACGTTATGTAGCATTACGATATAACGTATAACGTTATGTAGCATTACGATAATACGTATAACGTAATGTAGCATTACGA
Source organism: Bombus lapidarius (assembly GCA_936014575.1). Classification (NCBI taxonomy): domain Eukaryota; kingdom Metazoa; phylum Arthropoda; class Insecta; order Hymenoptera; family Apidae; genus Bombus; species Bombus lapidarius. The sequence continues at coordinate 49,268 of CAKXZU010000207.1, forward strand.
TATAACGTACAACGTTATGTAGCATTACGATATGACATATAACGTTATGTAGCATTACGATAATACTTATAACGTTATGTAGCATTACGATATAGCGTATAACGTTATGTAGTATTAAGTTAAAAGGAATATCATTATGTAGCATTACGATATAACTTATAACTTTATGTAGCATTACGATATAACCTATAACGTTATGTAGCATTACGATAATACGTATAACGTTATGTAGCATTACGATATAACGTATAACGTTATGTAGCATTACGATATAACGTATAACGTTATGTAGCATTACGATATAACGTATAACGTTATGTAGTATTACGATATAACGTATAACGTTATGTAGTATTACGTTATAACGTACAACGTTATGTAGCATTACGATATAACGTACAACCTTATGTAGCGTTACGATATGACGTATAACGTTATTTAGCATTACGATATAACGTATAACGTTATGTAGCTTTACGATAATACGTATAACGTTATGTAGCATTACGATATAGCGTATAACGTTATGTAGTATTACGATATAAGGAATAACATTATGTAGCATTACGATATAACGTATAACGTTATGTAGCATTACGAAAATACGTATAACGTTATGTAGCATTACGATATAACGTATAACGTTATGTAGCATTACGTTATAACGCATAACGTTATGTAGCATTACGAAATAACGTATAACGTTATGTAGCATTAAGATATAACGTATAACGTTATGTAGCATTACGATATAACCTAAAACGTTATGTAGCATTACGAAATAACGTATAACGTTATGTAGCATTACGATATAACGTATAACGTTATGTAGTATTACGATATAAGGAATAACATTATGTAGCATTACGATATAACGTATAACGTTATGTAGCATTACGATAATACGTATAACGTTATGTAGCATTACGATATAACGTATAACGTTATGTAGCATTACGATATAACGTATAACGTTATGTAGCATTACGATATAACGTATAACGTTATGTAGCATTACGATATAACGTATAACGTTATGTAGTATTACGTTATAACGTATAACGTTATGTAGCATTACGATATAACGTACAACGTTATGTAGCATTACGATATGAAGTATAACGTTATGTAGCATTACGATATAACGTACAACGTTATGTAGCATTACGATATGACGTATAACGTTATGTAGCATTACGATATAACGTATAACGTTTTGTAGCTTTACGATAATACGTATAACGTTATGTAGCATTACGATATAGCGTATAACGTTATGTAGTATTACGATATAAGGAATAACATTATGTAGCATTACGATATAACGTATAACGTTATGTAGCATTACGATAATACGTATAACGTTATGTAGCATTACGATATAACGTATAACGTTATGTAGCATTACGATATAACGTATAACGTTATGTAGCATTACGATATAACGTATAACGTTATGTAGCATTACGATATAACGTATAACGTTATGTAGCATTACGATATAACGTATAACGTTATGTAGTATTACGTTATAACGTATAACGTTATGTAGCATTACGATATAACGTATAACGTTATGTAGCATTACGATATAACGTATAACGTTATGTAGTATTACGTTATAACGTATAACGTTATGTAACATTACGATATAACGTACAACCTTATGTAGCGTTACGATATGACGTATAACGTTATTTAGCATTACGATATAACGTATAACGTTATGTAGCTTTACGATAATACGTATAACGTTATGTAGCATTACGATATAGCGTATAACGTTATGTAGTATTACGATATAAGGAATAACATTATGTAGCATTACGATATAACGTATAACGTTATGTAGCATTACGAAAATACGTATAACGTTATGTAGCATTACGATATAACGTATAACGTTATGTAGCATTACGTTATAACGCATAACGTTATGTAGCATTACGAAATAACGTATAACGTTATGTAGCATTAAGATATAACGTATAACGTTATGTAGCATTACGATATAACCTAAAACGTTATGTAGCATTACGAAATAACGTATAACGTTATGTAGCATTACGATATAACGTATAACGTTATGTAGTATTACGATATAAGGAATAACATTATGTAGCATTACGATATAACGTATAACGTTATGTAGCATTACGATAATACGTATAACGTTATGTAGCATTACGATATAACATATAACGTTATGTAGCATTACGATATAACGTATAACGTTATGTAGCATTACGATATAACGTATAACGTTATGTAGCATTACGATATAACGTATAACGTTATGTAGTATTACGTTATAACGTATAACGTTATGTAGCATTACGATATAACGTACAACGTTATGTAGCATTACGATATGAAGTATAACGTTATGTAGCATTACGATATAACGTACAACGTTATGTAGCATTACGATATGACGTATAACGTTATGTAGCATTACGATATAACGTATAACGTTATGTAGCTTTACGATAATACGTATAACGTTATGTAGTATTACGATATAAGGAATAACATTATGTAGCATTACGATATAACGTATAACGTTATGTAGTATTACGTTATAACGTATAACGTTATGTAGCATTACGATATAACGTACAACGTTATGTAGCATTACGATATGAAGTATAACGTTATGTAGCATTACGATATAACGTACAACGTTATGTAGCATTACGATATGACGTATAACGTTATGTAGCATTACGATATAACGTATAACGTTATGTAGCTTTACGATAATACGTATAACGTTATGTAGCATTACGATATAGCGTATAACGTTATGTAGTATTACGATATAAGGAATAACACTATGTAGCATTACGATATAACGTATAACGTTATGTAGCATTACGATAATACGTATAACGTTATGTAGCATTACGATATAACGTATAACGTCATGTAGCATTACGATATAGCGTATATCGTTGTGTAGCATTAAGATATAACGTATAACGTTATGTAGCATTACGATATAACGTATAACGTTATGTAGCATTGCGAAATAACCTATAACGTTATGTAGCATTACGATATAACGTATAACGTTATGTACCATTACGATATAACGTATAACGTTATGTAGCATTACGATATAACGTATAACGTCAGGTAGCATTACGATAATACGTATAACGTAATGTAGCATTACGATATAACGTACAACGTTATGTAGCATTACGATATGACGTACAACGTTATGTAGCATTACGATATAACGTATAACGTTATGTAGCATTACGATATAACGTATAACGTTATGTAGCATTACGATAATACGTATAACGTAATGTAGCATTACGATATAACGTACAACGTTATGTAGCATTACGATATGACATATAACGTTATGTAGCATTACGATAATACTTATAACGTTATGTAGCATTACGATATAGCGTATAACGTTATGTAGTATTAAGTTAAAAGGAATATCATTATGTAGCATTACGATATAACTTATAACTTTATGTAGCATTACGATATAACCTATAACGTTATGTAGCATTACGATAATACGTATAACGTTATGTAGCATTACGATATAACGTATAACGTTATGTAGCATTACGATATAACGTATAACGTTATGTAGCATTACGATATAACGTATAACGTTATGTAGCATTACGATATAACGTATAACGTTATGTAGTATTACGTTATAACGTATAACGTTATGTAGCATTACGATATAACGTACAACCTTATGTAGCGTTACGATATGACGTATAACGTTATTTAGCATTACGATATAACGTATAACGTTATGTAGCTTTACGATAATACGTATAACGTTATGTAGCATTACGATATAGCGTATAACGTTATGTAGTATTACGATATAAGGAATAACATTATGTAGCATTACGATATAACGTATAACGTTATGTAGCATTACGAAAATACGTATAACGTTATGTAGCATTACGATATAACGTATAACGTTATGTAGCATTACGTTATAACGCATAACGTTATGTAGCATTACGAAATAACGTATAACGTTATGTAGCATTAAGATATAACGTATAACGTTATGTAGCATTACGATATAACCTAAAACGTTATGTAGCATTACGAAATAACGTATAACTTTATGTAGCATTACGATATAACGTATAACGTTCTGTAGTATTACGATATAACGTATAACGTTATGTAGTATTACGATATAAGGAATAACATTATGTAGCATTACGATATAACGTATAACGTTATGTAGCATTACGATAATACGTATAACGTTATGTAGCATTACGATATAACGTATAACGTTATGTAGCATTACGATATAACGTATAACGTTATGTAGCATTACGATATAACGTATAACGTTATGTAGCATTACGATATAACGTATAACATTATGTAGTATTACGTTATAACGTATAACGTTATGTAGCATTACGATATAACGTACAACGTTATGTAGCATTACGATATGAAGTATAACGTTATGTAGCATTACGATATAACGTACAACGTTATGTAGCATTACGATATGACGTATAACGTTATGTAGCATTACGATATAACGTATAACGTTATGTAGCTTTACGATAATACGTATAACGTTATGTAGCATTACGATATAGCGTATAACGTTATGTAGTATTACGATATAAGGAATAACATTATGTAGCAATACGATATAACGTATAACGTTATGTAGCATTACGATAATACGTATAACGTTATGTAGCATTACGATATAACGTATAACGTTATGTACCATTACGATATAACGTATAACGTTATGTAGCATTACGATATAACGTATAACGTCAGGTAGCATTACGATATAACGTATAACGTTATGTAGCATTAAGATACAACGTATAACGTTATGTAGCTTTACGATATAACGTATAACGTTATGTAGCATTACGATATAACGTATAAAGTTATGTAGCATTACGTTATAACGTATAACGTTATGTAGCATTACGAAATAACGTATAACGTTATGTAGCATTAAGATATAACGTATAACGTTATGTAGCATTACGATATAACCTAAAACGTTATGTAGCATTACGATATAACGTATAACGTTATATGGTAATACGTTATAACGTATAACGTTATGTAGCATTACGATATAACGTATAACGTTATGTAGCACTACGATATATCGTATAACGTTATGTAGCATTACGATATAACGTACAACGTTATGTAGCATTACGATATGAAGTATAACGTTATGTAGCATTACGATATAACGTACAACGTTATGTAGCATTACGATATGACGTATAACGTTATGTAGCATTACGATATAACGTATAACGTTATGTAGCTTTACGATAATACGTATAACGTTATGTAGCATTACGATATAGCGTATAACGTTATGTAGTATTACGATATAAGGAATAACATTATGTAGCATTACGATATAACGTATAACGTTATGTAGCATTACGATAATACGTATAACGTTATGTAGCATTACGATATATCGTATAACGTTATGTAGCATTACGATATAACGTATAACGTTATATAGCATTACGATATAACGTATAACGTTATGTAGCATTACTATATATCGTATAACGTTATGTAGCATTACGATATAACGTATAACGTTATGTAGTATTACGTTATAACGTATAACGTTATGTAGCATTACGATAATACGTATAACGTTATGTAGCATTACGATATAACGTATAACGTTATGTAGCATTACGATATAACCTAAAACGTTATGTAGCATTACGATATAACGTATAACGTTATATGGTAATACGTTATAACGTATAACGTTATGTAGCATTACGATATAACGTATAACGTTATGTAGCACTACGATATATCGTATAACGTTATGTAGCATTACGATATAACGTATAACGTTATGTAGCATTACGATATAACGTATAACGTTATGTAGTATTAGGTTATAACGTATAACGTTATGTAGCATTACGATATAACGTACAACGTTATGTAGCATTACGATATGAAGTATAACGTTATGTAGCATTACGATATAACGTATAACGTTATGTAGCATTACGATATAACGTATAACGTTATGTAGTATTACGTTATAACGTATAACGTTATGTAGTATTACGTTATAACGTATAACGTTATGTAGCATTAAGATATAACGTATAACGTTATGTAGCATTACGATATAACCTAAAACGTTATGTAGCATTACGAAATAACGTATAACGTTATGTAGCATTACGATATAACGTATAACGTTATGTAGTATTACGATATAAGGAATAACATTATGTAGCATTACGATATAACGTATAACGTTATGTAGCATTACGATAATACGTATAACGTTATGTAGCATTACGATATAACATATAACGTTATGTAGCATTACGATATAACGTATAACGTTATGTAGCATTACGATATAACGTATAACGTTATGTAGCATTACGATATAACGTATAACGTTATGTAGTATTACGTTATAACGTATAACGTTATGTAGCATTACGATATAACGTACAACGTTATGTAGCATTACGATATGAAGTATAACGTTATGTAGCATTACGATATAACGTACAACGTTATGTAGCATTACGATATGACGTATAACGTTATGTAGCATTACGATATAACGTATAACGTTATGTAGCTTTACGATAATACGTATAACGTTATGTAGCATTACGATATAGCGTATAACGTTATGTAGTATTACGATATAAGGAATAACATTATGTAGCATTACGATATAACGTATAACGTTATGTAGCATTACGATATGACGTACAACGCTATGTAGCATTACGATATAACGTATAACGTTATGTAGCATTACGATATAACGTATAACGTTATGTAGCATTACGATAATACGTATAACGTAATGTAGCATTACGATATAACGTACAACGTTATGTAGCATTACGATATGACATATAACGTTATGTAGCATTACGATAATACTTATAACGTTATGTAGCATTACGATATAGCGTATAACGTTATGTAGTATTAAGTTAAAAGGAATATCATTATGTAGCATTACGATATAACTTATAACTTTATGTAGCATTACGATATAACCTATAACGTTATGTAGCATTACGATAATACGTATAACGTTATGTAGCATTACGATATAACGTATAACGTTATGTAGCATTACGATATAACGTATAACGTTATGTAGCATTACGATATAACGTATAACGTTATGTAGCATTACGATATAACGTATAACGTTATGTAGTATTACGTTATAACGTATAACGTTATGTAGCATTACGATATAACGTACAACCTTATGTAGCGTTACGATATGACGTATAACGTTATTTAGCATTACGATATAACGTATAACGTTATGTAGCTTTACGATAATACGTATAACGTTATGTAGCATTACGATATAGCGTATAACGTTATGTAGTATTACGATATAAGGAATAACATTATGTAGCATTACGATATAACGTATAACGTTATGTAGCATTACGAAAATACGTATAACGTTATGTAGCATTACGATATAACGTATAACGTTATGTAGCATTACGATATAACGTATAACGTTATGTAGCATTACGTTATAACGCATAACGTTATGTAGCATTACGAAATAACGTATAACGTTATGTAGCATTAAGATATAACGTATAACGTTATGTAGCATTACGATATAACCTAAAACGTTATGTATCATTACGAAATAACGTATAACGTTATGTAGCATTACGATATAACGTATAACGTTATGTAGTATTACGATATAAGGAATAACATTATGTAGCATTACGATATAACGTATAACGTTATGTAGCATTACGATAATACGTATAACGTTATGTAGCATTACGATATAACGTATAACGTTATGTAGCATTACGATATAACGTATAACGTTATGTAGCATTACGATATAACGTATAACGTTATGTAGCATTACGATATAACGTATAACATTATGTAGTATTACGTTATAACGTATAACGTTATGTAGCATTACGATATAACGTACAACGTTATGTAGCATTACGATATGAAGTATAACGTTATGTAGCATTACGATATAACGTACAACGTTATGTAGCATTACGATATGACGTATAACGTTATGTAGCATTACGATATAACGTATAACGTTATGTAGCTTTACGATAATACGTATAACGTTATGTAGCATTACGATATAGCGTATAACGTTATGTAGTATTACGATATAAGGAATAACATTATGTAGCAATACGATATAACGTATAACGTTATGTAGCATTACGATAATACGTATAACGTTATGTAGCATTACGATATAACGTATAACGTTATGTACCATTACGATATAACGTATAACGTTATGTAGCATTACGATATAACGTATAACGTCAGGTAGCATTACGATATAACGTATAACGTTATGTAGCATTAAGATATAACGTATAACGTCAGGTAGCATTACGATATAACGTATAACGTTATGTAGCATTAAGATATAACGTATAACGTTATGTAGCTTTACGATATAACGTATAACGTTATGTAGCATTACGATATAACGTATAAAGTTATGTAGCATTACGTTATAACGTATAACGTTATGTAGCATTACGAAATAACGTATAACGTTATGTAGCATTAAGATATAACGTATAACGTTATGTAGCATTACGATATAACCTAAAACGTTATGTAGCATTACGATATAACGTATAACGTTATATGGTAATACGTTATAGCGTATAACGTTATGTAGCATTACGATATAACGTATAACGTTATGTAGCACTACGATATATCGTATAACGTTATGTAGCATTACGATATAACGTATAACGTTATGTAGCATTACGATATAACGTATAACGTTATGTAGTATTAGGTTATAACGTATAACGTTATGTAGCATTACGATATAACGTACAACGTTATGTAGCATTACGATATGAAGTATAACGTTATGTAGCATTACGATATAACGTATAACGTTATGTAGCATTACGATATAACGTATAACGTTATGTAGTATTACGTTATAACGTATAACGTTATGTAGCATTACGATATAACGTACAACGTTATGTAGCATTACGATATGAAGTATAACGTTATGTAGCATTACGATATAACGTACAACGTTATGTAGCATTACGATATGACGTATAACGTTATGTAGCATTACGATATAACGTATAACGTTATGTAGCTTTACGATAATACGTATAACGTTATGTAGCATTACGATATAGCGTATAACGTTATGTAGTATTACGATATAAGGAATAACATTATGTAGCATTACGATATAACGTATAACGTTATGTAGCATTGCGATAATACGTATAACGTTATGTAGCATTACGATATATCGTATAACGTTATGTAGCATTACGATATAACGTATAACGTTATATAGCATTACGATATAACGTATAACGTTATGTAGCATTACTATATATCGTATAACGTTATGTAGCATTACGATATAACGTATAACGTTATGTAGTATTACGTTATAACGTATAACGTTATGTAGCATTACGATATAGCGTACAACGTTATGTAGTATTAAGTTAAAAGGAATATCATTATGTAGCATTACGATATAACTTATAACTTTATGTAGCATTACGATATAACCTATAACGTTATGTAGCATTACGATAATACGTATAACGTTATGTAGCATTACGATATAACGTATAACGTTATGTAGCATTACGATATAACGTATAACGTTATGTAGCATTACGATATAACGTATAACGTTATGTAGCATTACGATATAACGTATAACGTTATGTAGTATTACGTTATAACGTATAACGTTATGTAGCATTACGATATAACGTACAACCTTATGTAGCGTTACGATATGACGTATAACGTTATTTAGCATTACGATATAACGTATAACGTTATGTAGCTTTACGATAATACGTATAACGTTATGTAGCATTACGATATAGCGTATAACGTTATGTAGTATTACGATATAAGGAATAACATTATGTAGCATTACGATATAACGTATAACGTTATGTAGCATTACGAAAATACGTATAACGTTATGTAGCATTGCGATATAACGTATAACGTTATGTAGCATTACGATATAACGTATAACGTTATGTAGTATTACGATATAAGGAATAACATTATGTAGCATTACGATATAACGTATAACGTTATGTAGCATTACGATAATACGTATAACGTTATGTAGCATTACGATATAACGTATAACGTTATGTACCATTACGATATAACGTATAACGTTATGTAGCATTACGATATAACGTATAACGTCAGGTAGCATTACGATATAACGTATAACGTTATGTAGCATTAAGATATAACGTATAACGTCAGGTAGCATTACGATATAACGTATAACGTTATGTAGCATTAAGATATAACGTATAACGTTATGTAGCTTTACGATATAACGTATAACGTTATGTAGCATTACGATATAACGTATAAAGTTATGTAGCATTACGTTATAACGTATAACGTTATGTAGCATTACGAAATAACGTATAACGTTATGTAGCATTAAGATATAACGTATAACGTTATGTAGCATTACGATATAACCTAAAACGATATGTAGCATTACGATATAACGTATAACGTTATATGGTAATACGTTATAGCGTATAACGTTATGTAGCATTACGATATAACGTATAACGTTATGTAGCACTACGATATATCGTATAACGTTATGTAGCATTACGATATAACGTATAACGTTATGTAGCATTACGATATAACGTATAACGTTATGTAGTATTAGGTTATAACGTATAACGTTATGTAGCATTACGATATAACGTACAACGTTATGTAGCATTACGATATGAAGTATAACGTTATGTAGCATTACGATATAACGTATAACGTTATGTAGCATTACGATATAACGTATAACGTTATGTAGTATTACGTTATAACGTATAACGTTATGTAGCATTACGATATAACGTACAACGTTATGTAGCATTACGATATGAAGTATAACGTTATGTAGCATTACGATATAACGTACAACGTTATGTAGCATTACGATATGACGTATAACGTTATGTAGCATTACGATATAACGTATAACGTTATGTAGCTTTACGATAATACGTATAACGTTATGTAGCATTACGATATAGCGTATAACGTTATGTAGTATTACGATATAAGGAATAACATTATGTAGCATTACGATATAACGTATAACGTTATGTAGCATTGCGATAATACGTATAACGTTATGTAGCATTACGATATATCGTATAACGTTATGTAGCATTACGATATAACGTATAACGTTATATAGCATTACGATATAACGTATAACGTTATGTAGCATTACTATATATCGTATAACGTTATGTAGCATTACGATATAACGTATAACGTTATGTAGTATTACGTTATAACGTATAACGTTATGTAGCATTACGATATAGCGTACAACGTTATGTAGTATTAAGTTAAAAGGAATATCATTATGTAGCATTACGATATAACTTATAACTTTATGTAGCATTACGATATAACCTATAACGTTATGTAGCATTACGATAATACGTATAACGTTATGTAGCATTACGATATAACGTATAACGTTATGTAGCATTACGATATAACGTATAACGTTATGTAGCATTACGATATAACGTATAATGTTATGTAGCATTACGATATAACGTATAACGTTATGTAGTATTACGTTATAACGTATAACGTTATGTAGCATTACGATATAACGTACAACCTTATGTAGCGTTACGATATGACGTATAACGTTATTTAGCATTACGATATAACGTATAACGTTATGTAGCTTTACGATAATACGTATAACGTTATGTAGCATTACGATATAGCGTATAACGTTATGTAGTATTACGATATAAGGAATAACATTATGTAGCATTACGATATAACGTATAACGTTATGTAGCATTACGAAAATACGTATAACGTTATGTAGCATTGCGATATAACGTATAACGTTATGTAGCATTACGATATAACGTATAACGTTATGTAGCATTACGATATAGCGTATAACGTTATGTAGCATTACGATATAACGTATAACGTTATGTAGTATTACGTTATAACGTATAACGTTATGTAGCATTACGATATAACGTACAACGTTATGTAGCATTACGATATAACGTATAACGTTATATAGAAATACGTTATAACGTATAACATTATGTAGCATTACGATATAACGTATAACGTTATGTACCATTACGATATAACGTATAACGTTATATAGAAATACGTTATAACGTATAACATTATGTAGCATTACGATATAACGTATAACGTTATGTACCATTACGATATAACGTATAACGTTATGTAGCATTACGATATAACGTATAACGTTATATGGAAATACGTTATAACGTATAACATTATGTAGCATTACGATATAGCGTATATCGTTATGTAGCATTAAGATATAACGTATAACGTTATGTAGCATTACGATATAACGTATAACGTTATGTAGCATTACGATATAGCGTATAACGTTATGTAGCATTACGATATAACGTATAACGTTATGTAGTATTACGTTATAACGTATAACGTTATGTAGCATTACGATATAACGTACAACGTTATGTAGCATTACGATATAACGTATAACGTTATATAGAAATACGTTATAACGTATAACATTATGTAGCATTACGATATAACGTATAACGTTATGTACCATTACGATATAACGTATAACGTTATATAGAAATACGTTATAACGTATAACATTATGTAGCATTACGATATAACGTATAACGTTATGTACCATTACGATATAACGTATAACGTTCTGTAGCATTACGATATAACGTATAACGTTATATGGAAATACGTTATAACGTATAACATTATGTAGCATTACGATATAGCGTATATCGTTATGTAGCATTAAGATATAACGTATAACGTTATGTAGCATTACGATATAGCGTATAACGTTATGTAGTATTACGATATAAGAAATAACATTATGTAGCATTACGATATAACGTATAACGTTATGTAGCATTACGATATAACGTATAACGTTATGTAGCATTACGATATAACGTATAACGTCATGTAGCATTACGATATAGCGTATATCGTTATGTAGCATTAAGATATAACGTATAACGTTATGTAGCATTACGATATAACGTATAACGTTATATGGAAATACGTTATAACGTATAACATTATGTAGCATTACGATATAACGTATAACGTTATGTAGCATTACGATATAACGTATAACGTTATGTAGTATTAAGTTAAAGGGAATATCATTATGTAGCATTACGATATAACTTATAACTTTATGTAGCATTACGATATAACCTGTAACGTTATGTAGCATTACGATAATACGTATAACGTTATGTAGCATTACGATATAACGTATAACGTTATGTAGCATTACAATATAAAGTATAACGTTAAGTGGCATTACGATATAACGTATAACGTTATATGGTAATACGTTATAACGTATAACGTTATGTAGCATGACGATATAACGTTTAACGTTATGTAGCATTGCGATATAACGTATAACGTTATGTAGCATGACGATATGACGTATAACGTTATGTAGCATTACGATATAACGTATAACGTTATGTAGCATTACGATATAACGTATAACGTTATATGGAAATACGTTATAACGTATAACATTATGTAGCATTACGATATAACGTATAACGATATGTAGCATGACGATATGACGTATAACGTTATGTAGCATTACGATATAACGTATATCGTTATATAGCATTACAATATAAAGTATAACGTTATATGGAAATACGTTATAACGTATAACATTATGTAGCATTACGATATAACGTATAACGATATGTAGCATGACGATATGACGTATAACGTTATGTAGCATTACGATATAACGTATAACGTTATGTAGCATTACGATATAACGTATAACGTTATATGGAAATACGTTATAACGTATAACATTATGTAGCATTACGATATAACGTATAACGATATGTAGCATGACGATATGACGTATAACGTTATGTAGCATTACGATATAACGTATATCGTTATGTAGCATTACAATATAAAGTATAACGTTAAGTGGCATTACGATATAACGTATAACGTTATATGGTAATACGTTATAACGTATAACGTTATGTAGCATGACGATATAACGTTTAACGTTATGTAGCATTGCGATGTAACGTATAACGTTATGTAGCATTACGATATAACGTGTAACGTTATATGGTAATACGTTATAACGTATAACGTTATGTAGCATTACGATATAACGAATAACGTTATATGGAAATACGTTATAACGTATAACGTTATGTAGCATTACGATAATACTTATAACGTTATGTAGCATTACGATATAGCGTATAACGTTATGTAGTATTAAGTTAAAAGGAATATCATTATGTAGCATTACGATATAACTTATAACTTTATGTAGCATTACGATATAACCTATAACGTTATGTAGCATTACGATAATACGTATAACGTTATGTAGCATTACGATATAACGTATAACGTTATGTAGCATTACGATATAACGTATAACGTTATATGGAAATACGTTATAACGTATAACATTATGTAGCATTACGATATAACGTATAACGATATGTAGCATGACGATATGACGTATAACGTTATGTAGCATTACGATATAACGTATATCGTTATGTAGCATTACAATATAAAGTATAACGTTAAGTGGCATTACGATATAACGTATAACGTTATATGGTAATACGTTATAACGTATAACGTTATGTAGCATGACGATATAACGTTTAACGTTATGTAGCATTGCGATGTAACGTATAACGTTATGTAGCATTACGATATAACGTGTAACGTTATATGGTAATACGTTATAACGTATAACGTTATGTAGCATTACGATATAACGAATAACGTTATATGGAAATACGTTATAACGTATAACGTTATGTAGCATTACGATAATACTTATAACGTTATGTAGCATTACGATATAGCGTATAACGTTATGTAGTATTAAGTTAAAAGGAATATCATTATGTAGCATTACGATATAACTTATAACTTTATGTAGCATTACGATATAACCTATAACGTTATGTAGCATTACGATAATACGTATAACGTTATGTAGCATTACGATATAACGTATAACGTTATGTAGCATTACGATATAACGTATAACGTTATATGGAAATACGTTATAACGTATAACATTATGTAGCATTACGATATAACGTATAACGTTATGTAGCATTACGATATAACGTATAACGTCATGTAGCATTACGATATAGCGTATATCGTTATGTAGCATTAAGATATAACGTGTAACGTTATGTAGCATTACGATATAACGTATAACGTCATGTAGCATTACGATATAGCGTATATCGTTATGTAGCATTAAGATATAACGTATAACGTTATGTAGCATTACGATATAGCGTATAACGTTATGTAGTATTACGATATAAGAAATAACATTATGTAGCATTACGATATAAGGTATAACGTTATGTAGCATTACGATATAACGTATAACGTTATGTAGCATTACGATATAACGTATAACGTCATGTAGCATTACGATATAGCGTATATCGTTATGTAGCATTAAGATATAACGTATAACGTTATGTAGCATTACGATATAACGTATAACGTTATATAGAAATACGTTATAACGTATAACATTATGTAGCATTACGATATAACGTATAACGTTATGTACCATTACGATATAACGTATAACGTTATGTAGCATTACGATATAACGTATAACGTTATATGGAAATACGTTATAACGTATAACATTATGTAGCATTACGATATAACGTATAACGTTATGTAGCATTACGATATAACGTATAACGTTATGTAGTATTAAGTTAAAGGGAATATCATTATGTAGCATTACGATATAACTTATAACTTTATGTAGCATTACGATATAACCTATAACGTTATGTAGCATTACGATAATACGTATAACGTTATGTAGCATTACGATATAACGTATAACGTTATGTAGCATTACAATATAAAGTATAACGTTAAGTGGCATTACGATATAACGTATAACGTTATATGGTAATACGTTATAACGTATAACGTTATGTAGCATGACGATATAACGTTTAACGTTATGTAGCATTGCGATATAACGTATAACGTTATGTAGCATGACGATATGACGTATAACGTTATGTAGCATTACGATATAACGTATAACGTTATGTAGCATTACGATATAACGTATAACGTTATATGGAAATACGTTATAACGTATAACATTATGTAGCATTACGATATAACGTATAACGATATGTAGCATGACGATATGACGTATAACGTTATGTAGCATTACGATATAACGTATATCGTTATGTAGCATTACAATATAAAGTATAACGTTATATGGAAATACGTTATAACGTATAACATTATGTAGCATTACGATATAACGTATAACGATATGTAGCATGACGATATGACGTATAACGTTATGTAGCATTACGATATAACGTATAACGTTATGTAGCATTACGATATAACGTATAACGTTATATGGAAATACGTTATAACGTATAACATTATGTAGCATTACGATATAACGTATAACGATATGTAGCATGACGATATGACGTATAACGTTATGTAGCATTACGATATAACGTATATCGTTATGTAGCATTACAATATAAAGTATAACGTTAAGTGGCATTACGATATAACGTATAACGTTATGTAGCATTACGAAAATACGTATAACGTTATGTAGCATTACGATATAACGTATAACGTTATGTAGCATTACGTTATAACGCATAACGTTATGTAGCATTACGAAATAACGTATAACGTTATGTAGCATTAAGATATAACGTATAACGTTATGTAGCATTACGATATAACCTAAAACGTTATGTAGCATTACGAAATTACGTATAACTTTATGTAGCATTACGATATAACGTATAACGTTATGTAGTATTACGATATAAGGAATAACATTATGTAGCATTACGATATAACGTATAACGTTATGTAGCATTACGATAATACGTATAACGTTATGTAGCATTACGATATAACGTATAACGTTATGTAGCATTACGATATAACGTATAACGTTATGTAGCATTACGATATAACGTATAACGTTATGTAGCATTACGATATAACGTATAACATTATGTAGTATTACGTTATAACGTATAACGTTATGTAGCATTACGATATAACGTACAACGTTATGTAGCATTACGATATGAAGTATAACGTTATGTAGCATTACGATATAACGTACAACGTTATGTAGCATTACGATATGACGTATAACGTTATGTAGCATTACGATATAACGTATAACGTTATGTAGCTTTACGATAATACGTATAACGTTATGTAGCATTACGATATAGCGTATAACGTTATGTAGTATTACGATATAAGGAATAACATTATGTAGCAATACGATATAACGTATAACGTTATGTAGCATTACGATAATACGTATAACGTTATGTAGCATTACGATATAACGTATAACGTTATGTACCATTACGATATAACGTATAACGTTATGTAGCATTACGATATAACGTATAACGTCAGGTAGCATTACGATATAACGTATAACGTTATGTAGCATTAAGATATAACGTATAACGTTATGTAGCTTTACGATATAACGTATAACGTTATGTAGCATTACGATATAACGTATAAAGTTATGTAGCATTACGTTATAACGTATAACGTTATGTAGCATTACGAAATAACGTATAACGTTATGTAGCATTAAGATATAACGTATAACGTTATGTAGCATTACGATATAACCTAAAACGTTATGTAGCATTACGATATAACGTATAACGTTATATGGTAATACGTTATAACGTATAACGTTATGTAGCATTACGATATAACGTATAACGTTATGTAGCACTACGATATATCGTATAACGTTATGTAGCATTACGATATAACGTACAACGTTATGTAGCATTACGATATGAAGTATAACGTTACGTAGCATTACGGTATAACGTACAACGTTATGTAGCATTACGATATGACGTATAACGTTATGTAGCATTACGATATAACGTATAACGTTATGTAGCTTTACGATAATACGTATAACGTTATGTAGCATTACGATATAGCGTATAACGTTATGTAGTATTACGATATAAGGAATAACATTATGTAGCATTACGATATAACGTATAACGTTATGTAGCATTACGATAATACGTATAACGTTATGTAGCATTACGATATATCGTATAACGTTATGTAGCATTACGATATAACGTATAACGTTATATAGCATTACGATATAACGTATAACGTTATGTAGCATTACTATATATCGTATAACGTTATGTAGCATTACGATATAACGTATAACGTTATGTAGTATTACGTTATAACGTATAACGTTATGTAGCATTACGATAATACGTATAACGTTATGTAGCATTACGATATAACGTATAACGTTATGTAGCATTACGATATAACCTAAAACGTTATGTAGCATTACGATATAACGTATAACGTTATATGGTAATACGTTATAACGTATAACGTTATGTAGCATTACGATATAACGTATAACGTTATGTAGCACTACGATATATCGTATAACGTTATGTAGCATTACAATATAACGTATAACGTTATGTAGCATTACGATATAACGTATAACGTTATGTAGTATTAGGTTATAACGTATAACGTTATGTAGCACTACGATATAACGTACAACGTTATGTAGCATTACGATATGAAGTATAACGTTATGTAGCATTACGATATAACGTATAACGTTATGTAGCATTACGATATAACGTATAACGTTATGTAGTATTACGTTATAACGTATAACGTTATGTAGTATTACGTTATAACGTATAACGTTATGTAGCATTAAGATATAACGTATAACGTTATGTAGCATTACGATATAACCTAAAACGTTATGTAGCATTACGAAATAACGTATAACGTTATGTAGCATTACGATATAACGTATAACGTTATGTAGTATTACGATATAAGGAATAACATCATGTAGCATTACGATATAACGTATAACGTTATGTAGCATTACGATAATACGTATAACGTTATGTAGCATTACGATATAACATATAACGTTATGTAGCATTACGATATAACGTATAACGTTATGTAGCATTACGATATAACGTATAACGTTATGTAGCATTACGATATAACGTATAACGTTATGTAGTATTACGTTATAACGTATAACGTTATGTAGCATTACGATATAACGTACAACGTTATGTAGCATTACGATATGAAGTATAACGTTATGTAGCATTACGATATAACGTACAACGTTATGTAGCATTACGATATGACGTATAACGTTATGTAGCATTACGATATAACGTATAACGTTATGTAGCTTTACGATAATACGTATAACGTTATGTAGCATTACGATATAGCGTATAACGTTATGTAGTATTACGATATAAGGAATAACATTATGTAGCATTACGATATAACGTATAACGTTATGTAGCATTACGATATGACGTACAACGTTATGTAGCATTACGATATAACGTATAACGTTATGTAGCATTACGATATAACGTATAACGTTATGTAGCATTACGATAATACGTATAACGTAATGTAGCATTACGATATAACGTACAACGTTATGTAACATTACGATATGACATATAACGTTATGTAGCATTACGATAATACTTATAACGTTATGTAGCATTACGATATAGCGTATAACGTTATGTAGTATTAAGTTAAAAGGAATATCATTATGTAGCATTACGATATAACTTATAACTTTATGTAGCATTACGATATAACCTATAACGTTATGTAGCATTACGATAATACGTATAACGTTATGTAGCATTACGATATAACGTATAACGTTATGTAGCATTACGATATAACGTATAACGTTATGTAGCATTACGATATAACGTATAACGTTATGTAGCATTACGATATAACGTATAACGTTATGTAGTATTACGTTATAACGTATAACGTTATGTAGCATTACGATAAAACGTACAACCTTATGTAGCGTTACGATATGACGTATAACGTTATTTAGCATTACGATATAACGTATAACGTTATGTAGCTTTACGATAATACGTATAACGTTATGTAGCATTACGATATAGCGTATAACGTTATGTAGTATTACGATATAAGGAATAACATTATGTAGCATTACGATATAACGTATAACGTTATGTAGCATTACGAAAATACGTATAACGTTATGTAGCATTACGATATAACGTATAACGTTATGTAGCATTACGTTATAACGCATAACGTTATGTAGCATTACGAAATAACGTATAACGTTATGTAGCATTAAGATATAACGTATAACGTTATGTAGCATTACGATATAACCTAAAACGTTATGTACCATTACGAAATAACGTATAACGTTATGTAGCATTACGATATAACGTATAACGTTATGTAGTATTACGATATAAGGAATAACATTATGTAGCATTACGATATAACGTATAACGTTATGTAGCATTACGATAATACGTATAACGTTATGTAGCATTACGATATAACGTATAACGTTATGTAGCATTACGATATAACGTATAACGTTATGTAGCATTACGATATAACGTATAACGTTATGTAGCATTACGATATAACGTATAACATTATGTAGTATTACGTTATAACGTATAACGTTATGTAGCATTACGATATAACGTACAACGTTATGTAGCATTACGATATGAAGTATAACGTTATGTAGCATTACGATATAACGTACAACGTTATGTAGCATTACGATATGACGTATAACGTTATGTAGCATTACGATATAACGTATAACGTTATGTAGCTTTACGATAATACGTATAACGTTATGTAGCATTACGATATAGCGTATAACGTTATGTAGTATTACGATATAAGGAATAACATTATGTAGCAATACGATATAACGTATAACGTTATGTAGCATTACGATAATACGTATAACGTTATGTAGCATTACGATATAACGTATAACGTTATGTAGCATTACGATATGACGTATAACGTTATGTAGCATTACGATATAACGTATAACGTTATGTAGCTTTACGATAATACGTATAACGTTATGTAGCATTACGATATAGCGTATAACGTTATGTAGTATTACGATATAAGGAATAACATTATGTAGCATTACGATATAACGTATAACGTTATGTAGCATTACGATAATACGTATAACGTTATGTAGCATTACGATATATCGTATAACGTTATGTAGCATTACGATATGACGTATAACGTTATATAGCATTACGATATAACGTATAACGTTATGTAGCATTACTATATATCGTATAACGTTATGTAGCATTACGATATAACGTATAACGTTATGTAGTATTACGTTATAACGTATAACGTTATGTAGCATTACGATATAGCGTACAACGTTATGTAGTATTAAGTTAAAAGGAATATCATTATGTAGCATTACGATATAACTTATAACTTTATGTAGCATTACGATATAACCTATAACGTTATGTAGCATTACGATAATACGTATAACGTTATGTAGCATTACGATATAACGTATAACGTTATGTAGCACTACGATATATCGTATAACGTTATGTAGCATTACGATATAACGTATAACGTTATGTAGCATTACGATATAACGTATAACGTTATGTAGTATTAGGTTATAACGTATAACGTTATGTAGCATTACGATATAACGTACAACGTTATGTAGCATTACGATATGAAGTATAACGTTATGTAGCATTACGATATAACGTATAACGTTATGTAGCATTACGATATAACGTATAACGTTATGTAGTATTACGTTATAACGTATAACGTTATGTAGCATTACGATATAACGTACAACGTTATGTAGCATTACGATATGAAGTATAACGTTATGTAGCATTACGATATAACGTACAACGTTATGTAGCATTACGATATGACGTATAACGTTATGTAGCATTACGATATAACGTATAACGTTATGTAGCTTTACGATAATACGTATAACGTTATGTAGCTTTACGATAATACGTATAACGTTATGTAGCATTACGATATAGCGTATAACGTTATGTAGTATTACGATATAAGGAATAACATTATGTAGCAATACGATATAACGTATAACGTTATGTAGCATTACGATAATACGTATAACGTTATGTAGCATTACGATATAACGTATAACGTTATGTAGCATTACGATATGACGTATAACGTTATGTAGCATTACGATATAACGTATAACGTTATGTAGCTTTACGATAATACGTATAACGTTATGTAGCATTACGATATAGCGTATAACGTTATGTAGTATTACGATATAAGGAATAACATTATGTAGCATTACGATATAACGTATAACGTTATGTAGCATTACGATAATACGTATAACGTTATGTAGCATTACGATATATCGTATAACGTTATGTAGCATTACGATATAACGTATAACGTTATATAGCATTACGATATAACGTATAACGTTATGTAGCATTACTATATATCGTATAACGTTATGTAGCATTACGATATAACGTATAACGTTATGTAGTATTACGTTATAACGTATAACGTTATGTAGCATTACGATATAGCGTACAACGTTATGTAGTATTAAGTTAAAAGGAATATCATTATGTAGCATTACGATATAACTTATAACTTTATGTAGCATTACGATATAACCTATAACGTTATGTAGCATTACGATAATACGTATAACGTTATGTAGCATTACGATATAACGTATAACGTTATGTAGCACTACGATATATCGTATAACGTTATGTAGCATTACGATATAACGTATAACGTTATGTAGCATTACGATATAACGTATAACGTTATGTAGTATTAGGTTATAACGTATAACGTTATGTAGCATTACGATATAACGTACAACGTTATGTAGCATTACGATATGAAGTATAACGTTATGTAGCATTACGATATAACGTATAACGTTATGTAGCATTACGATATAACGTATAACGTTATGTAGTATTACGTTATAACGTATAACGTTATGTAGCATTACGATATAACGTACAACGTTATGTAGCATTACGATATGAAGTATAACGTTATGTAGCATTACGATATAACGTACAACGTTATGTAGCATTACGATATGACGTATAACGTTATGTAGCATTACGATATAACGTATAACGTTATGTAGCTTTACGATAATACGTATAACGTTATGTAGCATTACGATATAGCGTATAACGTTATGTAGTATTACGATATAAGGAATAACATTATGTAGCATTACGATATAACGTATAACGTTATGTAGCATTACGATAATACGTATAACGTTATGTAGCATTACGATATATCGTATAACGTTATGTAGCATTACGATATAACGTATAACGTTATATAGCATTACGATATAACGTATAACGTTATGTAGCATTACTATATATCGTATAACGTTATGTAGCATTACGATATAACGTATAACGTTATGTAGTATTACGTTATAACGTATAACGTTATGTAGCATTACGATATAGCGTACAACGTTATGTAGTATTAAGTTAAAAGGAATATCATTATGTAGCATTACGATATAACTTATAACTTTATGTAGCATTACGATATAACCTATAACGTTATGTAGCATTACGATAATACGTATAACGTTATGTAGCATTACGATATAACGTATAACGTTATGTAGCATTACGATATAACGTATAACGTTATGTAGCATTACGATATAACGTATAACGTTATGTAGCATTACGATATAACGTATAACGTTATGTAGTATTACGTTATAACGTATAACGTTATGTAGCATTACGATATAACGTACAACCTTATGTAGCGTTACGATATGACGTATAACGTTATTTAGCATTACGATATAACGTATAACGTTATATAGAAATACGTTATAACGTATAACATTATGTAGCATTACGATATAACGTATAACGTTATGTACCATTACGATATAACGTATAACGTTATGTAGCATTACGATATAACGTATAACGTTATATGGAAATACGTTATAACGTATAACATTATGTAGCATTACGATATAGCGTATATCGTTATGTAGCATTAAGATATAACGTATAACGTTATGTAGCATTACGATATAGCGTATAACGTTATGTAGTATTACGATATAAGAAATAACATTATGTAGCATTACGATATAACGTATAACGTTATGTAGCATTACGATATAACGTATAACGTTATGTAGCATTACGATATAACGTATAACGTCATGTAGCATTACGATATAGCGTATATCGTTATGTAGCATTAAGATATAACGTATAACGTTATGTAGCATTACGATATAACGTATAACGTTATATAGAAATACGTTATAACGTATAACATTATGTAGCATTACGATATAACGTATAACGTTATGTACCATTACGATATAACGTATAACGTTATGTAGCATTACGATATAACGTATAACGTTATATGGAAATACGCTATAACGTATAACATTATGTAGCATTACGATATAACGTATAACGTTATGTAGCATTACGATATAACGTATAACGTTATGTAGTATTAAGTTAAAGGGAATATCGTTATGTAGCATTACGATATAACTTATAACTTTATGTAGCATTACGATATAACCTATAACGTTATGTAGCATTACGATAATACGTATAACGTTATGTAGCATTACGATATAACGTATAACGTTATGTAGCATTACAATATAAAGTATAACGTTAAGTGGCATTACGATATAACGTATAACGTTATATGGTAATACGTTATAACGTATAACGTTATGTAGCATGACGATATAACGTTTAACGTTATGTAGCATTGCGATATAACGTATAACGTTATGTAGCATGACGATATGACGTATAACGTTATGTAGCATTACGATATAACGTATAACGTTATGTAGCATTACGATATAACGTATAACGTTATATGGAAATACGTTATAACGTATAACATTATGTAGCATTACGATATAACGTATAACGATATGTAGCATGACGATATGACGTATAACGTTATGTAGCATTACGATATAACGTATATCGTTATATAGCATTACAATATAAAGTATAACGTTATATGGAAATACGTTATAACGTATAACATTATGTAGCATTACGATATAACGTATAACGATATGTAGCATGACGATATGACGTATAACGTTATGTAGCATTACGATATAACGTATAACGTTATGTAGCATTACGATATAACGTATAACGTTATATGGAAATACGTTATAACGTATAACATTATGTAGCATTACGATATAACGTATAACGATATGTAGCATGACGATATGACGTATAACGTTATGTAGCATTACGATATAACGTATATCGTTATGTAGCATTACAATATAAAGTATAACGTTAAGTGGCATTACGATATAACGTATAACGTTATATGGTAATACGTTATAACGTATAACGTTATGTA
Organism: Bombus lapidarius; assembly: GCA_936014575.1. Taxonomy (NCBI): domain Eukaryota; kingdom Metazoa; phylum Arthropoda; class Insecta; order Hymenoptera; family Apidae; genus Bombus; species Bombus lapidarius. The sequence continues at coordinate 74,909 of CAKXZU010000207.1, forward strand.
GCATGACGATATAACGTTTAACGTTATGTAGCATTGCGATGTAACGTATAACGTTATGTAGCATTACGATATAACGTGTAACGTTATATGGTAATACGTTATAACGTATAACGTTATGTAGCATTACGATATAACGAATAACGTTATATGGAAATACGTTATAACGTATAACGTTATGTAGCATTACGATAATACTTATAACGTTATGTAGCATTACGATATAGCGTATAACGTTATGTAGTATTAAGTTAAAAGGAATATCATTATGTAGCATTACGATATAACTTATAACTTTATGTAGCATTACGATATAACCTATAACGTTATGTAGCATTACGATAATACGTATAACGTTATGTAGCATTACGATATAACGTATAACGTTATGTAGCATTACGATATAACGTATAACGTTATATGGAAATACGTTATAACGTATAACATTATGTAGCATTACGATATAACGTATAACGTTATGTAGCATTACGATATAACGTATAACGTCATGTAGCATTACGATATAGCGTATATCGTTATGTAGCATTAAGATATAACGTGTAACGTTATGTAGCATTACGATATAACGTATAACGTCATGTAGCATTACGATATAGCGTATATCGTTATGTAGCATTAAGATATAACGTATAACGTTATGTAGCATTACGATATAGCGTATAACGTTATGTAGTATTACGATATAAGAAATAACATTATGTAGCATTACGATATAACGTATAACGTTATGTAGCATTACGATATAACGTATAACGTTATGTAGCATTACGATATAACGTATAACGTCATGTAGCATTACGATATAGCGTATATCGTTATGTAGCATTAAGATATAACGTATAACGTTATGTAGCATTACGATATAACGTATAACGTTATATAGAAATACGTTATAACGTATAACATTATGTAGCATTACGATATAACGTATAACGTTATGTACCATTACGATATAACGTATAACGTTATGTAGCATTACGATATAACGTATAACGTTATATGGAAATACGTTATAACGTATAACATTATGTAGCATTACGATATAACGTATAACGTTATGTAGCATTACGATATAACGTATAACGTTATGTAGTATTAAGTTAAAGGGAATATCATTATGTAGCATTACGATATAACTTATAACTTTATGTAGCATTACGATATAACCTATAACGTTATGTAGCATTACGATAATACGTATAACGTTATGTAGCATTACGATATAACGTATAACGTTATGTAGCATTACAATATAAAGTATAACGTTAAGTGGCATTACGATATAACGTATAACGTTATATGGTAATACGTTATAACGTATAACGTTATGTAGCATGACGATATAACGTTTAACGTTATGTAGCATTGCGATATAACGTATAACGTTATGTAGCATGACGATATGACGTATAACGTTATGTAGCATTACGATATAACGTATAACGTTATGTAGCATTACGATATAACGTATAACGTTATATGGAAATACGTTATAACGTATAACATTATGTAGCATTACGATATAACGTATAACGATATGTAGCATGACGATATGACGTATAACGTTATGTAGCATTACGATATAACGTATATCGTTATGTAGCATTACAATATAAAGTATAACGTTATATGGAAATACGTTATAACGTATAACATTATGTAGCATTACGATATAACGTATAACGATATGTAGCATGACGATATGACGTATAACGTTATGTAGCATTACGATATAACGTATAACGTTATGTAGCATTACGATATAACGTATAACGTTATATGGAAATACGTTATAACGTATAACATTATGTAGCATTACGATATAACGTATAACGATATGTAGCATGACGATATGACGTATAACGTTATGTAGCATGACGATATAACGTTTAACGTTATGTAGCATTGCGATATAACGTATAACGTTATGTAGCATTACGATATAACGTGTAACGTTATATGGTAATACGTTATAACGTATAACGTTATGTAGCATTACGATATAACGAATTACGTTATATGGAAATACGTTATAACGTATAACGTTATGTAGCATTACGATAATACTTATAACGTTATGTAGCATTACGATATAGCGTATAACGTTATGTAGTATTAAGTTAAAAGGAATATCATTATGTAGCATTACGATATAACTTATAACTTTATGTAGCAATACGATATAACCTATAACGTTATGTAGCATTACGATAATACGTATAACGTTATGTAGCATTACGATATAACGTATAACGTTATGTAGCATTACGATATAACGTATAACGTTATGTAGCATTACGATATAACGTATAACGTTATGTAGCATTACGATATAACGTATAACGTTATGTAGTATTACGTTATAACGTATAACGTTATGTGGCATTACGATATAACGTACAACCTTATGTAGCGTTACGATATGACGTATAACTTTATTTAGCATTACGATATAACGTATAACGTTATGTAGCTTTACGATAATACGTATAACGTTATGTAGCATTACGATATAGCGTATAACGTTATGTAGTATTACGATATAAGGAATAACATTATGTAGCATTACGATATAACGTATAACGTTATGTAGCATTACGAAAATACGTATAACGTTATGTAGCATTACGATATAACGTATAACGTTATGTAGCATTACGATATAACGTATAACGTTATGTAGCATTACGATATAACGTATAACGTTATGTAGCATTACGATATAACGTATAACGTTATGTAGTATTACGTTATAACGTATAACGTTATGTAGCATTACGATATAACGTACAACGTTATGTAGCATTACGATATGACGTATAACGATATGTAGCATTACGATATAACGTATAACGTTATGTAGCATTACGATGTAGCGTATAACGTTATGTAGCATTACGATATAGCGTATAACGTTATGTAGTATTACGATATAAGAAATAACATTATGTAGCATTACGATATAACGTATAACGTTATGTAGCATTACGATATAACGTATAACGTTATGTAGCATTACGATATAACGTATAACGTTATATGGTAATACGTTATAACGTATAACGTTATGTAGCATGACGATATAACGTTTAACGTTATGTAGCATTGCGATATAACGTATAACGTTATGTAGCATTACGATATAACGTATAACGTTATATGGAAATACGTTATAACGTATAACATTATGTAGCATTACGATATAACGTATAACGATATGTAGCATGACGATATGACGTATAACGTTATGTAGCATTACGATATAACGTATATCGTTATGTAGCATTACAATATAAAGTATAACGTTAAGTGGCATTACGATATAACGTATAACGTTATATGGTAATACGTTATAACGTATAACGTTATGTAGCATGACGATATAACGTTTAACGTTATGTAGCATTGCGATATAACGTATAACGTTATGTAGCATTACGATATAACGTGCAACGTTATATGGTAATACGTTATAACGTATAACGTTATGTAGCATTACGATATAACGAATAACGTTATATGGAAATACGTTATAACGTATAACGTTATGTAGCATTACGATAATACTTATAACGTTATGTAGCATTACGATATAGCGTATAACGTTATGTAGTATTAAGTTAAAAGGAATATCATTATGTAGCATTACGATATAACTTATAACTTTATGTAGCATTACGATATAACCTATAACGTTATGTAGCATTACGATAATACGTATAACGTTATGTAGCATTACGATATAACGTATAACGTTATGTAGCATTACGATATAACGTATAACGTTATGTAGCATTACGATATAACGTATAACGTTATGTAGCATTACGATATAACGTATAACGTTATGTAGTATTACGTTATAACGTATAACGTTATGTGGCATTACGATATAACGTACAACCTTATGTAGCGTTACGATATGACGTATAACGTTATTTAGCATTACGATATAACGTATAACGTTATGTAGCTTTACGATAATACGTATAACGTTATGTAGCATTACGATATAGCGTATAACGTTATGTAGTATTACGATATAAGGAATAACATTATGTAGCATTACGATATAACGTATAACGTTATGTAGCATTACGAAAATACGTATAACGTTATGTAGCATTACGATATAACGTATAACGTTATGTAGCATTACGTTATAACGTATAACGTTATGTAGCATTACGATATAACGTACAACGTTATGTAGCATTACGATATGACGTATAACGATATGTAGCATTACGATATAACGTATAACGTTATGTAGCATTACGATGTAGCGTATAACGTTATGTAGCATTACGATATAGCGTATAACGTTATGTAGTATTACGATATAAGAAATAACATTATGTAGCATTACGATATAACGTATAACGTTATGTAGCATTACGATATAACGTATAACGTTATGTAGCATTACGATATAACGTATAACGTCATGTAGCATTACGATATAGCGTATATCGTTATGTAGCATTAAGATATAACGTATAACGTTATGTAGCATTACGATATAACGTATAACGTTATATGGAAATACGTTATAACGTATAACATTATGTAGCATTACGATATAACGTATAACGTTATGTACCATTACGATATAACGTATAACGTTATGTAGCATTACGATATAACGTATAACGTTATGTAGTATTACGTTATAACGTATAACGTTATGTAGCATTACGATATAACGTACAACGTTATGTAGCATTACGATATGACGTATAACGTTATGTAGCATTACGATATAACGTATAACGTTATGTAGCATTACGATATAACGTACAACGTTATGTAGCATTACGATATGACGTATAACGTTATGTAGCATTACGATATAACGTATAACGTTATGTAGCTTTACGATAATACGTATAACGTTATGTAGCATTACGATATAACGTATAACGTTATGTAGCATTACGATATAACGTATAACGTTATGTAGCATTACGATATAACGTATAACGTTATGTAGTATTACGTTATAACGTATAACGTTATGTGGCATTACGATATAACGTACAACCTTATGTAGCGTTACGATATGACGTATAACGTTATTTAGCATTACGATATAACGTATAACGTTATGTAGCATTACGATATGACGTATAACGTTATGTAGCATTACGATATAACGTATAACGTTATGTAGCATTACGATATAACGTACAACGTTATGTAGCATTACGATATGACGTATAACGTTATGTAGCATTACGATATAACGTATAACGTTATGTAGCTTTACGATAATACGTATAACGTTATGTAGCATTACGATATAACGTATAACGTTATGTAGCATTACGATATAACGTATAACGTTATGTAGCATTACGATATAACGTATAACGTTATGTAGTATTACGTTATAACGTATAACGTTATGTGGTATTACGATATAACGTACAACCTTATGTAGCGTTACGATATGACGTATAACGTTATTTAGCATTACGATATAACGTATAACGTTATGTAGCTTTACGATAATACGTATAACGTTATGTAGCATTACGATATAGCGTATAACGTTATGTAGTATTACGATATAAGGAATAACATTATGTAGCATTACGATATAACGTATAACGTTATGTAGCATTACGAAAATACGTATAACGTTATGTAGCATTACGATATAACGTATAACGTTATGTAGCATTACGATATAACGTATAACGTTATGTAGCATTACGATATAACGTATAACGTTATGTAGCATTACGATATAACGTATAACGTTATGTAGTATTACGTTATAACGTATAACGTTATGTAGCATTACGATATAACGTACAACGTTATGTAGCATTACGATATGACGTATAACGATATGTAGCATTACGATATAACGTATAACGTTATGTAGCATTACGATGTAGCGTATAACGTTATGTAGCATTACGATATAGCGTATAACGTTATGTAGTATTACGATATAAGAAATAACATTATGTAGCATTACGATATAACGTATAACGTTATGTAGCATTACGATATAACGTATAACGTTATGTAGCATTACGATATAACGTATAACGTTATATGGTAATACGTTATAACGTATAACGTTATGTAGCATGACGATATAACGTTTAACGTTATGTAGCATTGCGATATAACGTATAACGTTATGTAGCATTACGATATAACGTATAACGTTATATGGAAATACGTTATAACGTATAACATTATGTAGCATTACGATATAACGTATAACGATATGTAGCATGACGATATGACGTATAACGTTATGTAGCATTACGATATAACGTATATCGTTATGTAGCATTACAATATAAAGTATAACGTTAAGTGGCATTACGATATAACGTATAACGTTATATGGTAATACGTTATAACGTATAACGTTATGTAGCATGACGATATAACGTTTAACGTTATGTAGCATTGCGATATAACGTATAACGTTATGTAGCATTACGATATTACGTGTAACGTTATATGGTAATACGTTATAACGTATAACGTTATGTAGCATTACGATATAACGAATAACGTTATATGGAAATACGTTATAACGTATAACGTTATGTAGCATTACGATAATACTTATAACGTTATGTAGCATTACGATATAGCGTATAACGTTATGTAGTATTAAGTTAAAAGGAATATCATTATGTAGCATTACGATATAACTTATAACTTTATGTAGCATTACGATATAACCTATAACGTTATGTAGCATTACGATAATACATATAACGTTATGTAGCATTACGATATAACGTATAACGTTATGTAGCATTACGATATAACGTATAACGTTATGTAGCATTACGATATAACGTATAACGTTATGTAGCATTACGATATAACGTATAACGTTATGTAGTATTACGTTATAACGTATAACGTTATGTGGCATTACGATATAACGTACAACCTTATGTAGCGTTACGATATGACGTATAACGTTATTTAGCATTACGATATAACGTATAACGTTATGTAGCTTTACGATAATACGTATAACGTATGTAGCATTACGATATAGCGTATAACGTTATGTAGCATTACGATATAAGGAATAACATTATGTAGCATTACGATATAACGTATAACGTTATGTAGCATTACGAAAATACGTATAACGTTATGTAGCATTACGATATAACGTATAACGTTATGTAGCATTACGATATAACGTATAACGTTATGTAGCATTACGATATAACGTATAACGTTATGTAGCATTACGATATAACGTATAACGTTATGTAGTATTACGTTATAACGTATAACGTTATGTAGCATTACGATATAACGTACAACGTTATGTAGCATTACGATATGACGTATAACGATATGTAGCATTACGATATAACGTATAACGTTATGTAGCATTACGATGTAGCGTATAACGTTATGTAGCATTACGATATAGCGTATAACGTTATGTAGTATTACGATATAAGAAATAACATTATGTAGCATTACGATATAACGTATAACGTTATGTAGCATTACGATATAACGTATAACGTTATGTAGCATTACGATATAACGTATAACGTCATGTAGCATTACGATATAGCGTATATCGTTATGTAGCATTAAGATATAACGTATAACGTTATGTAGCATTACGATATAACGTATAACGTTATATGGAAATACGTTATAACGTATAACATTATGTAGCATTACGATATAACGTATAACGTTATGTAGCATTACGATATAACGTATAACGTTATGTAGTATTACGTTATAACGTATAACGTTATGTGGCATTACGATATAACGTACAACCTTATGTAGCGTTACGATATGACGTATAACGTTATTTAGCATTACGATATAACGTATAACGTTATGTAGCTTTACGATAATACGTATAACGTTATGTAGCATTACGATATAGCGTATAACGTTATGTAGTATTACGATATAAGGAATAACATTATGTAGCATTACGATATAACGTATAACGTTATGTAGCATTACGAAAATACGTATAACGTTATGTAGCATTACGATATAACGTATAACGTTATGTAGCATTACGATATAACGTATAACGTTATGTAGCATTACGATATAACGTATAACGTTATGTAGCATTACGATATAACGTATAACGTTATGTAGCATTACGATATAACGTATAACGTTATGTAGCATTACGATATAACGTATAACGTTATGTAGCATTACGATATAACGTATAACGTTATGTAGTATTACGCTATAACGTATAACGTTATGTAGCATTACGATATAACGTACAACGTTATGTAGCATTACGATATGACGTATAACGATATGTAGCATTACGATATAACGTATAACGTTATGTAGCATTACGATATAGCGTATAACGTTATGTAGCATTACGATATAGCGTATAACGTTATGTAGTATTACGATATAAGAAATAACATTATGTAGCATTACGATATAACGTATAACGTTATGTAGCATTACGATATAACGTATAACGTTATGTAGCATTACGATATAACGTATAACGTCATGTAGCATTACGATATAGCGTATATCGTTATGTAGCATTAAGATATAACGTATAACGTTATGTAGCATTACGATATAACGTATAACGTTATATGGAAATACGTTATAACGTATAACATTATGTAGCATTACGATATAACGTATAACGTTATGTACCATTACGATATAACGTATAACGTTATGTAGCATTACGATATAACGTATAACGTTATGTAGTATTACGTTATAACGTATAACGTTATGTAGCATTACGATATAACGTACAACGTTATGTAGCATTACGATATGACGTATAACGTTATGTAGCATTACGATATAACGTATAACGTTATGTAGCATTACGATATAACGTACAACGTTATGTAGCATTACGATATGACGTATAACGTTATGTAGCATTACGATATAACGTATAACGTTATGTAGCTTTACGATAATACGTATAACGTTATGTAGCATTACGATATAACGTATAACGTTATGTAGCATTACGATATAACGTATAACGTTATGTAGTATTACGTTATAACGTATAACGTTATGTAGCATTACGATATAACGTACAACGTTATGTAGCGTCACGATATGACGTATAACGTTATGTAGCATTACGATATAACGTATAACGTTATGTCGCATTACGATATAACTTACAACGTTATGTAGCATTACGATATGACGTGTAACGTCATGTAGCATTACGATATAACGTATAACGTTATGTAGCTTTACGATAATACGTATAACGTTATGTAGCATTACGATATAACGTATAACGTTATGTAGTATTACGATATAAGGAATAACATTATGTAGCATTACGATATAACGTATAACGTTATGTAGCATTACGATAATACGTATAACGTTATGTAACATTACGATATAACGTATAACGTTATGTAGCATTACGATATAACGTAGAACGTTATGTAGCATTACGATATAATGTATAACGTTATGTAGCATTACGATATAACGTATATCGTTATGTAGCATTACAATATAAAGTATAACGTTAAGTAGCATTACGATATAACGTATAACGTTATATGGTAATACGTTATAACGTATAACATTATGTAGCATTACGATATAACGTATAACGATATGTAGCATGACGATATGACGTATAACGTTATGTAGCATTACGATATAACGTATATCGTTATGTAGCATTACAATATAAAGTATAACGTTAAGTGGCATTACGATATAACGTATAACGTTATATGGTAATACGTTATAACGTATAACGTTATGTAGCATGACGATATAACGTTTAACGTTATGTAGCATTGCGATATAACGTATAACGTTATGTAGCATTACGATATAACGTATAACGTTATATGGTAATACGTTATAACGTATAACGTTATGTACCATTACGATATAACGAATAACGTTATGTAGCATTACGATATAACGTATAACGTTATGTAGCATTACGATATAACGTATAACGTTATGTAGCATTACGATATAACGTATAACGATATGTAGCATTACGATATAACGAATAACGTTATGTAGCATTATGATATCACGTATAACGTTATGTAGCATTACGATATAACGTATAACGTTATGTAGCATTACGATATAACGTATAACGTTATGTAGCATTACGATATAGCGTATAACGTTATCTGGTAATACGTTATAACGTATAACGTTATGTAGCATTACGATATAACGTATAACGTTATGTAGCATTGCGATATAACGTATAACGTTATGTAGCATTACGATATAACGTATAACGTTATATGGAAATACGTTATAACGTATAACATTATGTAGCATTACGATATAACGTATAACGATATGTAGCATGACGATATAACGTATAACGTTATGTAGCATTACGATATAGCGTATAACGTTATTTGGTAATACGTTATAACGTATAACGTTATGTAGCATGACGATATAACGTTTAACGTTATGTAGCATTGCGATATAACGTAGAACGTTATGTAGCATTACGATATAATGTATAACGTTATGTAGCATTACGATATAACGTATATCGTTATGTAGCATTACAATATAAAGTATAACGTTAAGTAGCATTACGATATAACGTATAACGTTATATGGTAATACGTTATAACGTATAACATTATGTAGCATTACGATATAACGTATAACGATATGTAGCATGACGATATGACGTATAACGTTATGTAGCATTACGATATAACGTATAACGTTATGTAGCATCACGATATAACGAATAACGTTATATGGAAATACGTTATAACGTATAACGTTATGTAGCACTACGATATAACGTATAACGTTATGTAGCATTACGATATAACGTATAACGTTATGTAGTATTACGATATAACGTATAACGTTATGTAGCATTGCGATATAACGTATAACGTTATGTAGCATTACGATATAACGTATAACGTTATATGGAAATACGTTATAACGTATAACATTATGTAGCATTACGATATAACGTATAACGATATGTAGCATGACGATATAACGTATAACGTTATGTAGCATTACGATATAGCGTATAACGTTATTTGGTAATACGTTATAACGTATATCGTTATGTGGCATTACGATATAACGTATAACGTTATGTAGCATTACGATATAACGTATAACGTTATGTAGCATTATGATATCACGTATAACGTTATGTAGCATTACGATATAACGTATAACGTTATGTAGCATTACGATATAACGTATAACGTTATGTAGCATTACGATATAGCGTATAACGTTATTTGGTAATACGTTATAACGTATAACGTTATGTAGCATTACGATATAACGTATAACGTTATGTAGCATTACGATATAACGTATAACGTTATGTAGCATTACGATATAGCGTATAACGTTATCTGGTAATACGTTATAACGTATAACGTTATGTAGCATTTCGATATAACGTATAACGTTATGTAGCATCACGATATAACGAATAACGTTATATGGAAATACGTTATAACGTATAACGTTATGTAGCACTACGATATAACGTATAACGTTATGTAGCATTACGATATAACGTATAACGTTATGTAGTATTACGATATAACGTATAACGTTATGTAGCATTGCGATATAACGTATAACGTTATGTAGCATTACGATATAACGTATAACGTTATATGGAAATACGTTATAACGTATAACATTATGTAGCATTACGATATAACGTATAACGATATGTAGCATGACGATATAACGTATAACGTTATGTAGCATTACGATATAGCGTATAACGTTATTTGGTAATACGTTATAACGTATATCGTTATGTGGCATTACGATATAACGTATAACGTTATGTAGCATTAGGATATCACGTACAACGTTATGTAGTATTACGATATAACGTTTGACGTTATGTAGCATTGCGATATAACGTATAACGTTATGTAGCATTACGATATAACGTGTAACGTTATATGGTAATACGTTATAACGTATAACGTTATGTAGCATTACGATATAACGAATAACGTTATATGGAAATACGTTATAACGTATAACGTTATGTAGCATTACGATATAACGTATAACGTTATGTAGCATTACGATATAACGTATAACGTTATATAGCATTACGATATAACGTAGAACGTTATGTAGCATTACGATATAATGTATAACGTTATGTAGCATTACGATATAACGTATATCGTTATGTAGCATTACAATATAAAGTATAACGTTAAGTAGCATTACGATATAACGTATAACGTTATATGGTAATACGTTATAACGTATAACGTTATGTAGCATTACGATATAACGTTTAACGTTATGTAGCATTACGATATAACGTATAACGTTATGTAGCATTACGATATAACGTATATCGTTATGTAGCATTACAATATAAAGTATAACGTTAAGTAGCATTACGATATAACGTATAACGTTATATGGTAATACGTTATAACGTATAACGTTATGTAGCATGACGATATAACGTTTAACGTTATGTAGCATTGCGATATAACGTATAACGTTATGTAGCATTACGATATAATGTATAACGTTATATGGTAATACGTTATAACGTATAACGTTATGTACCATTACGATATAACGAATAACGTTATATGGAAATACGTTATAACGTACAACGTTATGTAGCATTACGATATAACGTATAACGTTATGTAGCATTACGATATAACGTATAACGTTATGTAGCATTACGATATAACGTAGAACGTTATGTAGCATTACGATATAATGTATAACGTTATGTAGCATTACGATATAACGTATATCGTTATGTAGCATTACAATATAAAGTATAACGTTAAGTAGCATTACGATATAACGTATAACGTTATGTAGCATTACGATATAACGTAGAACGTTATGTAGCATTACGATATAATGTATAACGTTATGTAGCATTACGATATAACGTATAACGTTATGTAGCATTACGATATAGCGTATAACGTTATTTGGTAATACGTTATAACGTATATCGTTATGTGGCATTACGATATAACGTATAACGTTATGTAGCATTAGGATATCACGTACAACGTTATGTAGTATTACGATATAACGTTTGACGTTATGTAGCATTGCGATATAACGTATAACGTTATGTAGCATTACGATATAACGTGTAACGTTATATGGTAATACGTTATAACGTATAACGTTATGTAGCATTACGATATAACGAATAACGTTATATGGAAATACGTTATAACGTATAACGTTATGTAGCATTACGATATAACGTATAACGTTATGTAGCATTACGATATAACGTATAACGTTATATAGCATTACGATATAACGTAGAACGTTATGTAGCATTACGATATAATGTATAACGTTATGTAGCATTACGATATAACGTATATCGTTATGTAGCATTACAATATAAAGTATAACGTTAAGTAGCATTACGATATAACGTATAACGTTATATGGTAATACGTTATAACGTATAACGTTATGTAGCATTACGATATAACGTTTAACGTTATGTAGCATTACGATATAACGTATAACGTTATGTAGCATTACGATATAACGTATATCGTTATGTAGCATTACAATATAAAGTATAACGTTAAGTAGCATTACGATATAACGTATAACGTTATATGGTAATACGTTATAACGTATAACGTTATGTAGCATGACGATATAACGTTTAACGTTATGTAGCATTGCGATATAACGTATAACGTTATGTAGCATTACGATATAATGTATAACGTTATATGGTAATACGTTATAACGTATAACGTTATGTACCATTACGATATAACGAATAACGTTATATGGAAATACGTTATAACGTACAACGTTATGTAGCATTACGATATAACGTATAACGTTATGTAGCATTACGATATAACGTATAACGTTATGTAGCATTACGATATAACGTATAACGTTATATGGTAATACGTTATAACGTATAACGTTATGTAGCATTTCGATATAACGTATAACGTTATGTAGCATTACGATATAACGTATAACGTTATGTAGCATTACGATATAACGTATAACGTTATGTAGCATTACGATATAACGTATAACGATATGTAGCATTACGATATAACGAATAACGTTATGTAGCATTACGATATAGCGTATAACGTTATTTGGTAATACGTTATAACGTATATCGTTATGTGGCATTACGATATAACGTGTATCGTTATGTAGCATTACGATATAACGTTTAACGTTATGTAGCATTACGATATAACGTATAACGTTATGTAGCTTTACGATAATACGTATAACGTTATGTAGCATTACGATATAGCGTATAACGTTAAGTAGTATTACGATATAAGGAATAACATTATGTAGCATTACGATATAACGTATAACGTTATGTAGCATTACGATAATACGTATAACGTTATGTAGCATTACGATATAGCGTATAACGTTATGTAGTATTACGATATAAGGAATAACATTATGTAGCATTACGATATAACGTATAACGTTATGTAGCATTACGATAATACGTATAACGTTATGTAGCATTACGATATAACGTATAACGTTATGTTGCATTACGATATAACGTATAACGTTATGTAGCATTTCGATATAACGTATAACGTTATGTAGCATTACGATATAACGTATAACGTTATGTAGCATTACGATATAACGTATAACGTTATATGGTAATACGTTATAACGTATAACGTTATGTAGCATTTCGATATAACGTATAACGTTATGTAGCATTACGATATAACGTATAACGTTATGTAGCATTACGATATAACGTATAACGTTATGTAGCATTACGATATAACGTATAACGATATGTAGCATTACGATATAACGAATAACGTTATGTAGCATTACGATATAGCGTATAACGTTATTTGGTAATACGTTATAACGTATATCGTTATGTGGCATTACGATATAACGTGTATTGTTATGTAGCATTACGATATAACGTTTAACGTTATGTAGCATTACGATATAACGTATAACGTTATGTAGCTTTACGATAATACGTATAACGTTATGTAGCATTACGATATAGCGTATAACGTTAAGTAGTATTACGATATAAGGAATAACATTATGTAGCATTACGATATAACGTATAACGTTATGTAGCATTACGATAATACGTATAACGTTATGTAGCATTACGATATAGCGTATAACGTTATGTAGTATTACGATATAAGGAATAACATTATGTAGCATTACGATATAACGTATAACGTTATGTAGCATTACGATAATACGTATAACGTTATGTAGCATTACGATATAACGTATAACGTTATGTTGCATTACGATATAACGTATAACGTTATGTAGCATTACGATATAACGTATAAAGTTATGTAGTATTACGATATAGCGTATAACGTTATGTAGTATTACGATATAGCGTATAACGTTATGTAGTATTACGATATAAGAAATAACATTATGTAGCATTACGATATAACGTATAACGTTATGTAGCATTACGATAATACGTATAACGTTATGTAGCATTACGATATAGCGTATAACGTTATGTAGTATTACGATATAAGGAATAACATTATGTAGCATGACGATATGACGTATAACGTTATGTAGCTTTACGATATAACGTATATCGTTATGTAGCATTACGATATAACGTTTAACGTTATGTAGCATTACAATATAACGTATAACGTTATGTAGCATTACGATAATACGTATAACGTTATGAAGCATTACGATATAGCGTATAACGTTATGTAGTATTACGATATAAGGAATAACATTATGTAGCATTACGATATAACGTATAACGTTATGTAGCATTACGATAATACGTATAACGTTATGTAGCATTACGATATAACGTATAACGTTATGTAGCATTACGATATAACGTATAACGTTATGTAGCATTACGATATAACGTATAAAGTTATGTAGTATTACGATATAGCGTATAACGTTATGTAGTATTACGATATAGCGTATAACGTTATGTAGTATTACGATATAAGAAATAACATTATGTAGCATTACGATATAACGTATAACGTTATGTAGCATTACGATAATACGTATAACGTTATGTAGCATTACGATATAGCGTATAACGTTATGTAGTATTACGATATAAGGAATAACATTATGTAGCATGACGATATGACGTATAACGTTATGTAGCTTTACGATATAACGTATATCGTTATGTAGCATTACGATATAACGTTTAACGTTATGTAGCATTACGATATAACGTATAACGTTATGTAGCTTTACGATAATACGTATAACGTTATGTAGCATTACGATATAGCGTATAACGTTATGTAGTATTACGATATAAGGAATAACATTATGTAGCATGACGATATGACGTATAACGTTATGTAGCTTTACGATATAACGTATATCGTTATGTAGCATTACGATATAACGTTTAACGTTATGTAGCATTACAATATAACGTATAACGTTATGTAGCATTACGATAATACGTATAACGTTATGAAGCATTACGATATAGCGTATAACGTTATGTAGTATTACGATATAAGGAATAACATTATGTAGCATTACGATATAACGTATAACGTTATGTAGCATTACGATAATACGTATAACGTTATGTAGCATTACGATATAACGTATAACGTTATGTAGCATTACGATATAACGTATAACGTTATGTAGCATTACGATATAACGTATAAAGTTATGTAGTATTACGATATAGCGTATAACGTTATGTAGTATTACGATATAGCGTATAACGTTATGTAGTATTACGATATAAGAAATAACATTATGTAGCATTACGATATAACGTATAACGTTATGTAGCATTACGATAATACGTATAACGTTATGTAGCATTACGATATAGCGTATAACGTTATGTAGTATTACGATATAAGGAATAACATTATGTAGCATGACGATATGACGTATAACGTTATGTAGCTTTACGATATAACGTATATCGTTATGTAGCATTACGATATAACGTTTAACGTTATGTAGCATTACGATATAACGTATAACGTTATGTAGCTTTACGATAATACGTATAACGTTATGTAGCATTGCGATATAGCGTATAACGATATGTAGTATTACGATATAAGGAATAACATTATGTAGCATTACGATATAACGCATAACGTTATGTAGCATTACGATAATACGTATAACGTTATGTAGCATTACGATATAACGTATAACGTAATGTTGCATTACGATATAACGTATAACGTTATGTAGCATTACGATATAACGTATAACGTTATGTAGCATCACGATATAACGAATAACGTTATATGGAAATACGTTATAACGTATAACATTATGTAGCATTACCATATAACGTATAACGATATGTAGCATGACGATATGACGTATAACGTTATGTAGCATGACGATATAACGTTTAACGTTATGTAGCATTGCGATATAACGTATAAAGTTATGTAGTATTACGATATAGCGTATAACGTTATGTAGTATTACGATATAGCGTATAACGTTATGTAGCATTACGATATAACGTATAACGTTATGTAGTATTACGATATAACGTATAACGTTATGTAGCATTGCGATATAACGTATAACGTTATGTAGCATTACGATATAACGTATAACGTTATATGGAAATACGTTATAACGTATAACATTATGTAGCATTACCATATAACGTATAACGATATGTAGCATGACGATATGACGTATAACGTTATGTTGCATTACGATATAACGTATAACGTTATGTAGCATTACGATATAACGTATAAAGTTATGTAGTATTACGATATAGCGTATAACGTTATGTAGTATTACGATATAGCGTATAACGTTATGTAGTATTACGATATAAGAAATAACATTATGTAGCATTACGATATAACGTATAACGTTATGTAGCATTACGATAATACGTATAACGTTATGTAGCATTACGATATAGCGTATAACGTTATGTAGTATTACGATATAAGGAATAACATTATGTAGCATGACGATATGACGTATAACGTTATGTAGCTTTACGATATAACGTATATCGTTATGTAGCATTACGATATAACGTTTAACGTTATGTAGCATTACAATATAACGTATAACGTTATGTAGCATTACGATAATACGTATAACGTTATGAAGCATTACGATATAGCGTATAACGTTATGTAGTATTACGATATAAGGAATAACATTATGTAGCATTACGATATAACGTATAACGTTATGTAGCATTACGATAATACGTATAACGTTATGTAGCATTACGATATAACGTATAACGTTATGTAGCATTACGATATAACGTATAACGTTATGTAGCATTACGATATAACGTATAAAGTTATGTAGTATTACGATATAGCGTATAACGTTATGTAGTATTACGATATAGCGTATAACGTTATGTAGTATTACGATATAAGAAATAACATTATGTAGCATTACGATATAACGTATAACGTTATGTAGCATTACGATAATACGTATAACGTTATGTAGCATTACGATATAGCGTATAACGTTATGTAGTATTACGATATAAGGAATAACATTATGTAGCATGACGATATGACGTATAACGTTATGTAGCTTTACGATATAACGTATATCGTTATGTAGCATTACGATATAACGTTTAACGTTATGTAGCATTACGATATAACGTATAACGTTATGTAGCTTTACGATAATACGTATAACGTTATGTAGCATTGCGATATAGCGTATAACGATATGTAGTATTACGATATAAGGAATAACATTATGTAGCATTACGATATAACGCATAACGTTATGTAGCATTACGATAATACGTATAACGTTATGTAGCATTACGATATAACGTATAACGTAATGTTGCATTACGATATAACGTATAACGTTATGTAGCATTACGATATAACGTATAACGTTATGTAGCATCACGATATAACGAATAACGTTATATGGAAATACGTTATAACGTATAACATTATGTAGCATTACCATATAACGTATAACGATATGTAGCATAACGATATGACGTATAACGTTATGTAGTATTACGATATAACGTATAACGTTATGTAGCATTGCGATATAACGTATAACGTTATGTAGCATTACGATATAACGTATAACGTTATGTAGTATTACGATATAACGTATAACGTTATGTAGCATTGCGATATAACGTATAACGTTATGTAGCATTACGATATAACGTATAACGTTATATGGAAATACGTTATAACGTATAACATTATGTAGCATTACCATATAACGTATAACGATATGTAGCATGACGATATGACGTATAACGTTATGTAGCATGACGATATAACGTTTAACGTTATGTAGCATTGCGATATAACGTATAACGTTATGTAGCATTACGATATAACGTATAACGTTATGTAGCATTACGTTATAACGAATAACGTTATATGGAAATACGTTATAACGTATAACATTATGTAGCATTACCATATAACGTATTACGTTATGTAGCTTTACGATATAACGTACAACGATAAATAGCATTACGATATAACGTACAACGTTATATGGTAATACGTTATAACGTATAACGTTATGTAGCATTACGATATAACGTATAACGTTATGTAGCATTACGATATAACGTATCACGTTATGTAGCATTACGATATAACGTATAACGTTATGTAGCATTACGATATAACGTATAACGTTATGTAGCATTACGATATAACGTATAACGTTATATAGCATTACGATATAACGTATAACGTTATGTAGCATTACGATATAACGTATAACGATATGTAGCATTACGATATAACGTATAACGTTATGTAGCATAATGATATCACGTATAACGTTATGTAGCATTACGATATAACGTATAACGTTATGTAGCATTACGATATAACGTATAACGTTATGTAGCATTACGATATAGCGTATAACGTTATTTGGTAATACGTTATAACGTATATCGTTATGTGGCATTACGATATAACGTATAACGTTATGTAGCATTAGGATATCACGTACAACGTTATGTAGTATTACGATATAACGTATAACGTTATGTAGCATTGCGATATAACGTATAACGTTATGTAGCATTACGATATAACGTATAACGTTATGTAGCATTACGATATAACGTATAACGTTATATAGCATTACGATATAACGTATAACGTAATGTAGCATTACGATATAACGTATAACGATATGTAGCATTACGATATAACGTATAACGTTATGTAGCATAATGATATCACGTATAACGTTATGTAGCATTACGATATAACGTATAACGTTATGTAGCATTACGATATAACGTATAACGTTATGTAGCATTACGATATAGCGTATAACGTTATTTGGTAATACGTTATAACGTATATCGTTATGTGGCATTACGATATAACGTATAACGTTATGTAGCATTAGGATATCACGTACAACGTTATGTAGTATTACGATATAACGTATAACGTTATGTAGCATTGCGATATAACGTATAACGTTATGTAGCATTACGATATAACGTATAACGTTATGTAGCATTACGATATAACGTATAACGTTATGTAGCATTACAATATAAAGTATAACGTTAAGTGGCATTACGATATAACGTATAACGTTATATGGTAATACGTTATAACGTATAACGTTATGTAGCATGACGATATAACGTTTAACGTTATGTAGCATTGCGATATAACGTATAAAGTTATGTAGCATTACGATATAACGTATAACGTTATATGGTAATACGTTATAACGTATAACGTTATGTCGCATTACGATATAACGAATAACGTTATATGGAAATACGTTATAACGTATAACGTTATGTAGCATTACGATATAACGTATAACGTTATGTAGCATTACGATATAACGTATAACGTTATGTAGCATTACGATATAACGTATAACGTTATGTAGCATTACGATATAACGTATAACGATATGTAGCATTACGATATAACGTATAACGATATGTAGCATTACGATATAACGTATAACGTTATGTAGCATTATGATATCACGTATTACGTTATGTAGCATTACGATATAACGTATAGCGTTATGTAGCATTACGATATAACGTATAACGTTATGTAGCATTACGATATAGCGTTTAACGTTATTTGGTAATACGTTATAACGTATATCGTTATGTGGCATTACGATATAACGTGTATCGTTATGTAGCATTACGATATAACGTTTAACGTTATGTAGCATTACGATATAACGTATAACGTTATGTAGCTTTACGATAATACGTATAACGATATGTAGCATTACGATATAGCGTATAACGTTATGTAGTATTACGATATAAGGAATAACATTATGTAGCATTACGATATAACGTATAACGTTATGTAGCGTTACGATAATACGTATAACGTTATGTAGCATTACGATATAACGTATAACGTTATGTAGCATTACGATATAACGTATAACGTTATGTAGCATTACGATATAGCGTATAACGTTATTTGGTAATACGTTATAACGTATATCGTTATGTGGCATTACGATATAACGTATAACGTTATGTAGCATTAGGATATCACGTACAATGTTATGTAGGATTACGATATAACGTATAACGTTATGTAGTATTACGATATAAGAAATAACATTATGTAGCAATACGATATAACGTATAACGTTATGTAGCATTACGATATAGCGTATAACGTTATGTAGTATTACGATATAAGAAATAACATTATGTAGCAATACGATATAACGTATAACGTTATGTAGCATTACGATAATACGTATAACGTTATGTAGCATTACGATATAGCGTATAACGTTATGTAGTATTACGATATAAGGAATAACATTATGTAGCATTACGATATAACGTATAACGTTATGTAGCATTACGATAATACGTATAACGTTATGTAGCATTACGATATAACGTATAACGTTATGTAGCATTACGATATAACGTATAACGTTATGTAGCATTACGATATAACGTATAACGTTATGTAGTATTACGATATAGCGTATAACGTTATGTAGTATTACGATATAGCGTATAACGTTATGTAGTATTACGATATAAGAAATAACATTATGTAGCATTACGATATAACGTATAACGTTATGTAGCATTACGATAATACGTATAACGTTATGTAGCATTACGATATAGCGTATAACGTTATGTAGTATTACGATATAAGGAATAACATTATGTAGCATGACGATATGACGTATAACGTTATGTAGCTTTACGATATAACGTATATCGTTATGTAGCATTACGATATAACGTTTAACGTTATGTAGCATTACGATATAACGTATAACGTTATGTAGCTTTACGATAATACGTATAAGGTTATGTAGCATTACGATATAGCGTATAACGTTATGTAGTATTACGATATAAGGAATAACATTATGTAGCATCACGATATATCGAATAACGTTATATGGAAATACGTTATAACGTATAACGTTATGTAGCATTACGATATAACGTATAACGTTATGTAGCATTACGATATAACGTATAACGTTATGTAGTATTACGATATAACGTATAACGTTATGTAGCATTGCGATATAACGTATAACGTTATGTAGCATTACGATATAACGTATAACGTTATATGGAAATACGTTATAACGTATAACATTATGTAGCATTACCATATAACGTATAACGATATGTAGCATGACGATATGACGTATAACGTTATGTAGCATGACGATATAACGTTTAACGTTATGTAGCATTGCGATATAACGTATAACGTTATGTAGCATTACGATATAACGTACAACGATAAATAGCATTACGATATAACGTACAACGTTATATGGTAATACGTTATAACGTATAACGTTATGTAGCATTACGATATAACGTATAACGTTATGTAGCATTACGATATTACGTATAACGTTATGTAGCATTACGATATAACGTATCACGTTATGTAGCATTACGATATAACGTATAACGTTATGTAGCATTACGATATAACGTATAACGTTATGTAGCATTACGATATAACGTATAACATTATATAGCATTACGATATAACGTATAACGTTATGTAGCATTACGATATAACGTATAACGATATGTAGCATTACGATATAACGTATAACGTTATGTAGCATAATGATATCACGTATAACGTTATGTAGCATTACGATATAACGTATAACGTTATGTAGCATTACGATATAACGTATAACGTTATGTAGCATTACGATATAGCGTATAGCGTTATTTGGTAATACGTTATAACGTATATCGTTATGTGGCATTACGATATAACGTATAACGTTATGTAGCATTAGGATATCACGTACAACGTTATGTAGTATTACGATATAACGTATAACGTTATGTAGCATTGCGATATAACGTATAACGTTATGTAGCATTACGATATAACGTATAACGTTATGTAGCATTACGATATAACGTATAACGTTATGTAGCATTACAATATAAAGTATAACGTTAAGTGGCATTACGATATAACGTATAACGTTATATGGTAATACGTTATAACGTATAACGTTATGTAGTATGACGATATAACGTTTAACGTTATGTAGCATTGCGATATAACGTATAACGTTATGTAGCATTACGATATAACGTATAACGTTATATGGTAATACGTTATAACGTATAACGTTATGTAGCATTACGATATAACGAATAACGTTATATGGAAATACGTTATAACGTATAACGTTATGTAGCATTACGATATAACGTATAACGTTATGTAGCATTACGATATAACGTATAACGTTATGTAGCATTACGATATAACGTATAACGTTATGTAGCATTACGATATAACGTATAACGTTATGTAGCATTACGATATAACGTATAACGTTATGTAGTATTACGATATAAGGAATAACATTATGTAGCATTACGATATAACGTATAACGTTATGTAGCATTACGATAATACGTATAACGTTATGTAGCATTACGATATAACGTATAACGTTATGTAGCTTTACGATAATACGTATAACGTTATGTAGCATTACGATATAGCGTATAACGTTATTTGGTTATACGTTATAACGTATAACGTTATGTAGCATTACGATATAACGTATAACGTTATGTAGTATTACGATATAACGTATAACGTTATGTAGCATTGCGATATAACGTATAACGTTATGTAGCATTACGATATAACGTATAACGTTATATGGAAATACGTTATAACGTATAACATTATGTAGCATTACGATATAATGTATAACGTTATGTAGCATTACGATATAACGTATAACGTTATGTAGCATTACGATATAACGTATAACGTTATATGGAAATACGTTATAACGTATAACATTATGTAGCATTACGATATAACGTATAACGTTATGTAGCATTACGATATAACGTATATCGTTATGTAGCATTACAATATAAAGTATAACGTTAAGTGGCATTACGATATAACGTATAACGTTATATGGTAATACGTTATAACGTATAACGTTATGTAGCATTACGATATAACGTATAACGTTATGTAGCATTACGTTATAACGAATAACGTTATATGGAAATACGTTATAACGTATAACATTATGTAGCATTACCATATAACGTATTACGTTATGTAGCTTTACGATATAACGTACAACGATAAATAGCATTACGATATAACGTACAACGTTATATGGTAATACGTTATAACGTATAACGTTATGTAGCATTACGATATAACGTATCACGTTATGTAGCATTACGATATAACGTATAACGTTATGTAGCATTACGATATAACGTATAACGTTATGTAGCATTACGATATAACGTATAACGTTATATAGCATTACGATATAACGTATAACGTTATGTAGCATTACGATATAACGTATAACGATATGTAGCATTACGATATAACGTATAACGTTATGTAGCATAATGATATAACGTATAACGATATGTAGCATTACGATATAACGTATAACGTTATGTAGCATAATGATATCACGTATAACGTTATGTAGCATTACGATATAACGTATTACGTTATGTAGCATTACGATATAACGTATAACGTTATGTAGCATTACGATATAGCGTATAACGTTATTTGGTAATACGTTATAACGTATATCGTTATGTGGCATTACGATATAACGTATAACGTTATGTAGCATTAGGATATCACGTACAACGTTATGTAGTATTACGATATAACGTATAACGTTATGTAGCATTGCGATATAACGTATAACGTTATGTAGCATTACGATATAACGTATAACGTTATGTAGCATTACGATATAACGTATAACGTTATGTAGCATTACAATATAAAGTATAACGTTAAGTGGCATTACGATATAACGTATAACGTTATATGGTAATACGTTATAACGTATAACGTTATGTAGCATGACGATATAACGTTTAACGTTATGTAGCTTTGCGATATAACGTATAACGTTATGTAGCATTACGATATAACGTATAACGTTATATGGTAATACGTTATAACGTATAACGTTATATGGTAATACGTTATAACGTATAACGTTATGTAGCATTACGATATAACGAATAACGTTATATGGAAATACGTTATAACGTATAACGTTATGTAGCATTACGATATAACGTATAACGTTATGTAGCATTACGATATAACGTATAACGTTATGTAGCATTACGATATAACGTATAACGTTATGTAGCATTACGATATAACGTATAACGTTATGTAGTAATACGATATAAGGAATAACATTATGTAGCATTACGATATAACGTATAACGTTATGTAGCATTACGATAATACGTATAACGTTATGTAGCATTACGATATAACGTATAACGATATGTAGCATTACGATATAACGTATAACGTTATGTAGCATTACGATATAATGTATAACGTTATGTAGCATTACGATATAGCGTATAACGTTATTTGGTAATACGTTATAACGTATATCGTTATGTGGCATTACGATATAACGTATAACGTTATGTAGCTTTACGATAATACGTATAACGTTATGTAGCATTACGATATAGCGTATAACGTTATGTAGTATTACGATATATGGAATAACATTATGTAGCATTACGATATAACGTATAACGTTATGTAGCATTACGATAATACGTATAACGTTATGTAGCATTACGATATAACGTATAACGTTATGTTGCATTACGATATAACGTATAACGTTATGTAGCATTACGATATAGCGTATAACGTTATTTGGTAATACGTTATAACGTATTACGTTATGTAGCATTTCGATAAAACGTATAACGTTATGTAGCATCACGATATAACGAATAACGTTATATGGAAATACGTTATAACGTATAACGTTATGTAGCATTACGATATAACGTATAACGTTATGTAGCATTACGATATAACGTATAACGTTATGTAGTATTACGATATAACGTATAACGTTATGTAGCATTGCGATATAACGTATAACGTTATGTAGCATTACGATATAACGTACAACGTTATATGGAAATACGTTATAACGTATAACATTATGTAGCATTACGATATAACGTATAACGATATGTAGCATGACGATATGACGTATAACGTTATGTAGCATTACGATATAACATATATCGTTATGTAGCATTACAATATAAAGTATAACGTTAAGTGGCATTACGATATAACGTATAACGTTATATGGTAATACGTTATAACGTATAACGTTATGTAGCATGACGATATAACGTTTAACGTTATGTAGCATTGCGATATAACGTATAACGTTATGTAGCATTACGATATAACGTATAACGTTATATGGTAATACGTTATAACGTATAACGTTATGTAGCATTACGATATAACGAATAACGTTATATGGAAATACGTTATAACGTATAACGTTATGTAGCATTACGATATAACGTATAACGTTATGTAGCATTACGATATAACGT
Organism: Bombus lapidarius; assembly: GCA_936014575.1. NCBI lineage: Eukaryota > Metazoa > Arthropoda > Insecta > Hymenoptera > Apidae > Bombus > Bombus lapidarius. The sequence continues at coordinate 101,955 of CAKXZU010000207.1, forward strand.
ATAACGTTATGTAGCATTACGATATAACGTATAACGTTATGTAGCATTACGATATAACGTATAACGATATGTAGCATTACGATATAACGTATAACGTTATGTAGCATTATGATATCACGTATAACGTTTTGTAGCATTACGATATAACGTATAACGTTATGTAGCATTACGATATAACGTATAACGTTATGTAGCATTAGGATATAGCGTATAACGTTATTTGGTAATACGTTATAACGTATATCGTTGTGTGGCATTACGATATAACGTATAACGTTATGTAGCATTAGCATATCACGTACAACGTTATGTAGTATTACGATATAACGTATAACGTTATGTAGCATTGCGATATAACGTATAACGTTATGTAGCATTACGATATAACGTATAACGTTATGTAGCATTACGTTATAACGTATAACATTATGTAGCATTACGATATAACGTATAACGATATGTAGCCTTACGATATAACGTATAACGTTATGTAGCATGACGATATGACGTATAACGATATGTAGCATTACGATATAACGTATATCGTTATGTAGCATTACGATATAACGTTTAGCGTTATGTAGCATTACGATATAACGTATAACGTTATGTAGCTTTACGATAATACGTATAACGTTATGTAGCATTACGATATAGCGTATAACGTTATGTAGTATTACGATATAAGGAATAACATTATGTAGCATTACGATATAACGTATAACGTTATGTAGCATTACGATAATACGTATAACGTTATGTAGCATTACGATATAACGTATAACGTTATGTAGCATTACGATATAACGTATAACGTTATGTAGCATTGCGATATAGCGTATAACGTTATTTGGTAATACGTTATAACGTATAACGTTATGTAGCATTTCGATATAACGTATAACGTTATGTAGCATCACGATATAACGAATAACGTTATATGGAAATACGTTATAACGTATAACGTTATGTAGCATTACGATATAACGTATAACGTTATGTAGCATTACGATATAACGTATAACGTTATGTAGTATTACGATATAACGTATAACCTTATGTAGCATTGCGATATAACGTCTAACGTTATGTAGCATTACGATATAACGTATAACGTTATATGGAAATACGTTATAACGTATAACATTATGTAGCATTACGATATAACGTATAACGATATGTAGCATGACGATATGACGTATAACGTTATGTAGCATTACGATATAACGTATATCGTTATGTAGCATTACAATATGAAGTATAACGTTAAGTGGCATTACGATATAACGTATAACGTTATATGGTAATACGTTATAACGTATAACGTTATGTAGCATGACGATATAACGTTTAACGTTATGTAGCATTGCGATATAACGTATAACGTTATGTAGCATTACGATATAACGTATAACGTTATGTAGCATTAGGATATAACGTATAACGTTATGTAGCATTACGATATAACGTATAACGTTATGTAGCATTAGGATATAGCGTATAACGTTATTTGGTAATACGTTATAACGTATATCGTTGTGTGGCATTACGATATAACGTATAACGTTATGTAGCATTAGCATATCACGTACAACGTTATGTAGTATTACGATATAACGTATAACGTTATGTAGCATTGCGATATAACGTATAACGTTATGTAGCATTACGATATAACGAATAACGTTATATGGAAATACGTTATAACGTATAACGTTATGTAGCATTACGATATAACGTATAACGTTATGTAGCATTACGATATAACGTATAACGTTATGTAGCATTACGATATAACGTATAACGTTATGTAGCATTACGATATAACGTATAACGATATGTAGCATTACGATATAACGTATAACGTTATGTAGCATTATGATATCACGTATAACGTTATGTAGCATTACGATATAACGTATAACGTTATGTAGCATTACGATATAACGTATAACGTTATGTAGCATTACGTTATAACGAATAACGTTATATGGAAATACGTTATAACGTATAACATTATGTAGCATTACCATATAACGTATTACGTTATGTAGCTTTACGATATAACGTACAACGATAAATAGCATTACGATATAACGTACAACGTTATATGGTAATACGTTATAACGTATAACGTTATGTAGCATTACGATATAACGTATCACGTTATGTAGCATTACGATATAACGTATAACGTTATGTAGCATTACGATATAACGTATAACGTTATGTAGCATTACGATATAACGTATAACGTTATATAGCATTACGATATAACGTATAACGTTATGTAGCATTACGATATAACGTATAACGATATGTAGCATTACGATATAACGTATAACGTTATGTAGCATAATGATATAACGTATAACGATATGTAGCATTACGATATAACGTATAACGATATGTAGCATTACGATATAACGAATAACGTTATGTAGCATTACGATATAGCGTATAACGTTATTTGGTAATACGTTATAACGTATATCGTTATGTGGCATTACGATATAACGTGTATTGTTATGTAGCATTACGATATAACGTTTAACGTTATGTAGCATTACGATATAACGTATAACGTTATGTAGCTTTACGATAATACGTATAACGTTATGTAGCATTACGATATAGCGTATAACGTTAAGTAGTATTACGATATAAGGAATAACATTATGTAGCATTACGATATAACGTATAACGTTATGTAGCATTACGATAATACGTATAACGTTATGTAGCATTACGATATAGCGTATAACGTTATGTAGCATAATGATATCACGTATAACGCTATGTAGCATTACGATATAACGTATAACGTTATGTAGCATTACGATATAACGTATAACGTTATGTAGCATTACGATATAGCGTATAACGTTATTTGGTAATACGTTATAACGTATATCGTTATGTGGCATTACGATATAACGTATAACGTTATGTAGCATAATGATATAACGTATAACGATATGTAGCATTACGATATAACGTATAACGATATGTAGCATTACGATATAACGAATAACGTTATGTAGCATTACGATATAGCGTATAACGTTATTTGGTAATACGTTATAACGTATATCGTTATGTGGCATTACGATATAACGTGTATTGTTATGTAGCATTACGATATAACGTTTAACGTTATGTAGCATTACGATATAACGTATAACGTTATGTAGCTTTACGATAATACGTATAACGTTATGTAGCATTACGATATAGCGTATAACGTTAAGTAGTATTACGATATAAGGAATAACATTATGTAGCATTACGATATAACGTATAACGTTATGTAGCATTACGATAATACGTATAACGTTATGTAGCATTACGATATAGCGTATAACGTTATGTAGCATAATGATATCACGTATAACGCTATGTAGCATTACGATATAACGTATAACGTTATGTAGCATTACGATATAACGTATAACGTTATGTAGCATTACGATATAGCGTATAACGTTATTTGGTAATACGTTATAACGTATATCGTTATGTGGCATTACGATATAACGTATAACGTTATGTAGCATTAGGATATCACGTACAACGTTATGTAGTATTACGATATAACGTATAACGTTATGTAGCATTGCGATATAACGTATAACGTTATGTAGCATTACGATATAACGTATAACGTTATGTAGCATTACGATATAACGTATAACGTTATGTAGCATTACAATATAAAGTATAACGTTAAGTGGCATTACGATATAACGTATAACGTTATATGGTAATACGTTATAACGTATAACGTTATGTAGCATGACGATATAACGTTTAACGTTATGTAGCATTGCGATATAACGTATAACGTTATGTAGCATTACGATATAACGTATAACGTTATATAGCATTACGATATAACGTATAACGTTATGTAGCATTACGATATAACGTATAACGATATGTAGCATTACGATATAACGTATAACGTTATGTAGCATAATGATATAACGTATAACGATATGTAGCATTACGATATAACGTATAACGATATGTAGCATTACGATATAACGAATAACGTTATGTAGCATTACGATATAGCGTATAACGTTATTTGGTAATACGTTATAACGTATATCGTTATGTGGCATTACGATATAACGTGTATTGTTATGTAGCATTACGATATAACGTATAACGTTATGTAGCATTAGGATATAGCGTATAACGTTATTTGGTAATACGTTATAACGTATATCGTTGTGTGGCATTACGATATAACGTATAACGTTATGTAGCATTAGCATATCACGTACAACGTTATGTAGTATTACGATATAACGTATAACGTTATGTAGCATTGCGATATAACGTATAACGTTATGTAGCATTACGATATAACGAATAACGTTATATGGAAATACGTTATAACGTATAACGTTATGTAGCATTACGATATAACGTATAACGTTATGTAGCATTACGATATAACGTATAACGTTATGTAGCATTACGATATAACGTATAACGTTATGTAGCATTACGATATAACGTATAACGATATGTAGCATTACGATATAACGTATAACGTTATGTAGCATTATGATATCACGTATAACGTTATGTAGCATTACGATATAACGTATAACGTTATGTAGCATTACGATATAACGTATAACGTTATGTAGCATTACGTTATAACGAATAACGTTATATGGAAATACGTTATAACGTATAACATTATGTAGCATTACCATATAACGTATTACGTTATGTAGCTTTACGATATAACGTACAACGATAAATAGCATTACGATATAACGTACAACGTTATATGGTAATACGTTATAACGTATAACGTTATGTAGCATTACGATATAACGTATCACGTTATGTAGCATTACGATATAACGTATAACGTTATGTAGCATTACGATATAACGTATAACGTTATGTAGCATTACGATATAACGTATAACGTTATATAGCATTACGATATAACGTATAACGTTATGTAGCATTACGATATAACGTATAACGATATGTAGCATTACGATATAACGTATAACGTTATGTAGCATAATGATATAACGTATAACGATATGTAGCATTACGATATAACGTATAACGATATGTAGCATTACGATATAACGAATAACGTTATGTAGCATTACGATATAGCGTATAACGTTATTTGGTAATACGTTATAACGTATATCGTTATGTGGCATTACGATATAACGTGTATTGTTATGTAGCATTACGATATAACGTTTAACGTTATGTAGCATTACGATATAACGTATAACGTTATGTAGCTTTACGATAATACGTATAACGTTATGTAGCATTACGATATAGCGTATAACGTTAAGTAGTATTACGATATAAGGAATAACATTATGTAGCATTACGATATAACGTATAACGTTATGTAGCATTACGATAATACGTATAACGTTATGTAGCATTACGATATAGCGTATAACGTTATGTAGCATAATGATATCACGTATAACGCTATGTAGCATTACGATATAACGTATAACGTTATGTAGCATTACGATATAACGTATAACGTTATGTAGCATTACGATATAGCGTATAACGTTATTTGGTAATACGTTATAACGTATATCGTTATGTGGCATTACGATATAACGTATAACGTTATGTAGCATTAGGATATCACGTACAACGTTATGTAGTATTACGATATAACGTATAACGTTATGTAGCATTGCGATATAACGTATAACGTTATGTAGCATTACGATATAACGTATAACGTTATGTAGCATTACGATATAACGTATAACGTTATGTAGCATTACAATATAAAGTATAACGTTAAGTGGCATTACGATATAACGTATAACGTTATATGGTAATACGTTATAACGTATAACGTTATGTAGCATGACGATATAACGTTTAACGTTATGTAGCATTGCGATATAACGTATAACGTTATGTAGCATTACGATATAACGTATAACGTTATATGGTAATACGTTATAACGTATAACGTTATGTAGCATTACGATATAACGAATAACGTTATATGGAAATACGTTATAACGTATAACGTTATGTAGCATTACGATATAACGTATAACGTTATGTAGCATTACGATATAACGTATAACGTTATGTAGCATTACGATATAACGTATAACGTTATGTAGCATTACGATATAACGTATAACGATATGTAGCATTACGATATAACGTATAACGTTATGTAGCATTATGATATCACGTATTACGTTATGTAGCATTACGATATAACGTATAACGTTATGTAGCATTACGATATAACGTATAACGTTATGTAGCATTACGATATAGCGTATAACGTTATTTGGTAATACGTTATAACGTATATCGTTTTGTGGCATTACGATATAACGTGTATCGTTATGTAGCATTACGATATAACGTTTAACGTTATGTAGCATTACGATATAACGTATAACGTTATGTAGCTTTACGATAATACGTATAACGTTATGTAGCATTACGATATAGCGTATAACGTTATGGAGTAATACGATATAAGGAATAGCATTATGTAGCATTACGATATAACGTATAACGTTATGTAGCATTACGATAATACGTATAACGTTATGTAGCATTACGATATAACGTATAACGATATGTAGCATTACGATATAACGTATAACGTTATGTAGCATTACGATATAACGTATAACGTTATGTAGCGTTACGATATAGCGAATAACGTTATTTGGTAATACGTTATAACGTATATCGTTATGTGGCATTACGATATAACGTATAACGTTATGTAGCATTAGGATATCACGTACAACGTTATGTGGTATTACGATATAACGTATAACGTTACGTAGCATTGCGATATAACGTATAACGTTATGTAGCATTACGATATAGCGTATAACGTTATGCAGTATTACGATATAAGAAATAACATTATGTAGCATTACGATATAACGTATAACGTTATGTAGCATTACGACAATACGTATAACGTTATGTAGCATTACGATATAACGTATAACGTTATGTAGTATTACGATATAAGGAATAACATTATGTAGCATTACGATATAACGTATAACGTTATGTAGCATTACGATAATACGTATAACGTTATGTAGCACTACGATATAACGTATAACGTTATGTAGCATTACGATATAACGTATAACGATATGTAGCATTACGATATAACGTATAACGTTATGTAGTATTACGATATAGCGTATAACGTTATGTAGTATTACGATATAGCGTATAACGTTATGTAGTATTACGATATAAGAAATAACATTATGTAGCATTACGATATAACGTATAACGTTATGTAGCATTACGATAATACGTATAACGTTATGTAGCATTACGATATAGCGTATAACGTTATGTAGTATTACGATATAAGGAATAACATTATGTAGCATGATGATATGACGTATAACGTTATGTAGCATTACGATATAACGTATATCGTTATGTAGCATTACGATATATCGTTTAACGTTATGTAGCATTACGATATAACGTATAACGTTATGTAGCTTTACGATAATACGTATAACGTTATGTAGCATTACGATATAGCGTATAACGTTATGTAGTATTACGATATAAGGAATAACATTATGTAGCATTACGATATAACGTATAACGTTATGTAGCATTACGATAATACGTATAACGTTATGTAGCATTACGATATAACGTATAACGTTATGTTGCATTACGATATAACGTATAACGTTATGTAGCATTACGATATAGGGTATAACGTTATTTGGCAATACGTTATAACGTATTACGTTATGTAGCATTTCGATATAACGTATAACGTTATGTAGCTTTACGATAATACGTATAACGTTATGTAGCACTACGATATAGCGTATAACGTTATGTAGTATTACGATATAAGGAATAACATTATGTAGCATTACGATATAACGTATAACGTTATGTAGCATTACGATAATACGTATAACGTTATGTAGCATTACGATATAACGTATAACGTTATGTTGCATTACGATATAACGTATAACGTTATGTAGCATTACGATAATACGTATAACGTTATGTAGCATTACGATATAACGTATAACGTTATGTTGCATTACGATATAACGTATAACGTTATGTAGCATTACGATATAACGTATAACGTTATGTTGCATTACGATATAACGTATAACGTTATGTAGCATTACGATATAACGTATAACGTTATGTAGCATTGCGATATAACGTATAACGTTATGTAGCATTACGATATAACGTATAACGTTATATGGAAATACGTTATAACGTATAACATTATGTAGCATTACGATATAACGTATAACGATATGTAGCATGACGATATAACGTATAACGTTATGTAGCATTACGATATAACGTATATCGTTATGTAGCATTACAATATAAAGTATAACGTTAAGTGGCATTACGATATAACGTATAACGTTATATGGTAATACGTTATAACGTATAACGTTATGTAGCATGACGATATAACGTTTAACGTTATGTAGCATTGCGATATAACGTATAACGTTATGTAGCATTACGATATAACGTATAACGTTATATGGTAATACGTTATAACGTATAACGTTATGTAGCATTACGATATAACGAATAACGTTATATGGAAATACGTTATAACGTATAACGTTATGTAGCATTACGATATAACGTATAACGTTATGTAGCATTACGATATAAGGAATAACATTATGTAGCACTACGATATAACGTATAACGTTATGTAGCATTACGATAATACGTATAACGTTATGTAGCATTACGATATAACGTATAACGTTATGTAGCATTACGATATAACGTATAACGTTATGTAGCATTACGATATAGCGTATAACGTTATTTGATAATACGTTATAACGTATAACGTTATGTAGCACTTCGATATAACGTATAACGTTATGTAGCATCACGATATAACGAATAACGTTATATGGAAATACGTTATAACGTATAACGTTATGTAGCATTACGATATAACGTATAACGTTATGTAGCATTACGATATAACGTATAACGTTATGTAGTATTACGATATAACGTATAACCTTATGTAGCATTGCGATATAACGTCTAACGTTATGTAGCATTACGATATAACGTATAACGTTATATGGAAATACGTTATAACGTATAACATTATGTAGCATTACGATATAACGTATAACGATATGTAGCATGACGATATGACGTATAACGTTATGTAGCATTACGATATAACGTATATCGTTATGTAGCATTACAATATGAAGTATAACGTTAAGTGGCATTACGATATAACGTATAACGTTATATGGTAATACGTTATAACGTATAACGTTATGTAGCATGACGATATAACGTTTAACGTTATGTAGCATTGCGATATAACGTATAACGTTATGTAGCATTACGATATAAGGAATAACATTATGTAGCATTACGATATAACGTATAACGTTATGTAGCATTACGATAATACGTATAACGTTATGTAGCATTACGATATAACGTATAACGATATGTAGCATTACGATATAACGTATAACGTTATGTAGCATTACGATATAACGTATAACGTTATGTAGCATTACGATATAGCGTATAACGATATTTGGTAATACGTTATAACGTATATCGTTATGTGGCATTACGATATAACGTATAACGTTATGTAGCATTAGGATATCACGTACAACGTTATGTAATTATTACGATATAACGTATAACGTTATGTAGCATTGCGATATAACGTATAACGTTATGTAGCATTACGATATAACGTATAACGTTATGTAGCATTACGATATAACGTATAACGTTATGTAGCATTACGATATAACGTATAACGTTATGTAGCGTTACGATATAGCGAATAACGTTATTTGGTAATACGTTATAACGTATATCGTTATGTGGCATTACGATATAACGTATAACGTTATGTAGCATTAGGATATCACGTACAACGTTATGTGGTATTACGATATAACGTATAACGTTACGTAGCATTGCGATATAACGTATAACGTTATGTAGCATTACGATATAGCGTATAACGTTATGCAGTATTACGATATAAGAAATAACATTATGTAGCATTACGATATAACGTATAACGTTATGTAGCATTACGACAATACGTATAACGTTATGTAGCATTACGATATAACGTATAACGTTATGTAGTATTACGATATAAGGAATAACATTATGTAGCATTACGATATAACGTATAACGTTATGTAGCATTACGATAATACGTATAACGTTATGTAGCACTACGATATAACGTATAACGTTATGTAGCATTACGATATAACGTATAACGATATGTAGCATTACGATATAACGTATAACGTTATGTAGTATTACGATATAGCGTATAACGTTATGTAGTATTACGATATAGCGTATAACGTTATGTAGTATTACGATATAAGAAATAACATTATGTAGCATTACGATATAACGTATAACGTTATGTAGCATTACGATAATACGTATAACGTTATGTAGCATTACGATATAGCGTATAACGTTATGTAGTATTACGATATAAGGAATAACATTATGTAGCATGATGATATGACGTATAACGTTATGTAGCATTACGATATAACGTATATCGTTATGTAGCATTACGATATATCGTTTAACGTTATGTAGCATTACGATATAACGTATAACGTTATGTAGCTTTACGATAATACGTATAACGTTATGTAGCATTACGATATAGCGTATAACGTTATGTAGTATTACGATATAAGGAATAACATTATGTAGCATTACGATATAACGTATAACGTTATGTAGCATTACGATAATACGTATAACGTTATGTAGCATTACGATATAACGTATAACGTTATGTTGCATTACGATATAACGTATAACGTTATGTAGCATTACGATATAGGGTATAACGTTATTTGGCAATACGTTATAACGTATTACGTTATGTAGCATTTCGATATAACGTATAACGTTATGTAGCTTTACGATAATACGTATAACGTTATGTAGCACTACGATATAGCGTATAACGTTATGTAGTATTACGATATAAGGAATAACATTATGTAGCATTACGATATAACGTATAACGTTATGTAGCATTACGATAATACGTATAACGTTATGTAGCATTACGATATAACGTATAACGTTATGTTGCATTACGATATAACGTATAACGTTATGTAGCATTACGATAATACGTATAACGTTATGTAGCATTACGATATAACGTATAACGTTATGTTGCATTACGATATAACGTATAACGTTATGTAGCATTACGATATAACGTATAACGTTATGTTGCATTACGATATAACGTATAACGTTATGTAGCATTACGATATAACGTATAACGTTATGTAGCATTGCGATATAACGTATAACGTTATGTAGCATTACGATATAACGTATAACGTTATATGGAAATACGTTATAACGTATAACATTATGTAGCATTACGATATAACGTATAACGATATGTAGCATGACGATATAACGTATAACGTTATGTAGCATTACGATATAACGTATATCGTTATGTAGCATTACAATATAAAGTATAACGTTAAGTGGCATTACGATATAACGTATAACGTTATATGGTAATACGTTATAACGTATAACGTTATGTAGCATGACGATATAACGTTTAACGTTATGTAGCATTGCGATATAACGTATAACGTTATGTAGCATTACGATATAACGTATAACGTTATATGGTAATACGTTATAACGTATAACGTTATGTAGCATTACGATATAACGAATAACGTTATATGGAAATACGTTATAACGTATAACGTTATGTAGCATTACGATATAACGTATAACGTTATGTAGCATTACGATATAAGGAATAACATTATGTAGCACTACGATATAACGTATAACGTTATGTAGCATTACGATAATACGTATAACGTTATGTAGCATTACGATATAACGTATAACGTTATGTAGCATTACGATATAACGTATAACGTTATGTAGCATTACGATATAGCGTATAACGTTATTTGATAATACGTTATAACGTATAACGTTATGTAGCACTTCGATATAACGTATAACGTTATGTAGCATCACGATATAACGAATAACGTTATATGGAAATACGTTATAACGTATAACGTTATGTAGCATTACGATATAACGTATAACGTTATGTAGCATTACGATATAACGTATAACGTTATGTAGTATTACGATATAACGTATAACCTTATGTAGCATTGCGATATAACGTCTAACGTTATGTAGCATTACGATATAACGTATAACGTTATATGGAAATACGTTATAACGTATAACATTATGTAGCATTACGATATAACGTATAACGATATGTAGCATGACGATATGACGTATAACGTTATGTAGCATTACGATATAACGTATATCGTTATGTAGCATTACAATATGAAGTATAACGTTAAGTGGCATTACGATATAACGTATAACGTTATATGGTAATACGTTATAACGTATAACGTTATGTAGCATGACGATATAACGTTTAACGTTATGTAGCATTGCGATATAACGTATAACGTTATGTAGCATTACGATATAAGGAATAACATTATGTAGCATTACGATATAACGTATAACGTTATGTAGCATTACGATAATACGTATAACGTTATGTAGCATTACGATATAACGTATAATGATATGTAGCATTACGATATAACGTATAACGTTATGTAGCATTACGATATAACGTATAACGTTATGTAGCATTACGATATAGCGTATAACGATATTTGGTAATACGTTATAACGTATATCGTTATGTGGCATTACGATATAACGTATAACGTTATGTAGCATTAGGATATCACGTACAACGTTATGTAATTATTACGATATAACGTATAACGTTATGTAGCATTACGATATAACGTATAACGTTATGTAGCATTACGATATAACGTATAACGTTATGTAGTATTACGATATAGCGTATAACGTTATGTAGTATTACGATATAGCGTATAACGTTATGTAGTATTACGATATAAGAAATAACATTATGTAGCATTACGATATAACGTATAACGTTATGTAGCATTACGATAATACGTATAACGTTATGTAGCATTACGATATAGCGTATAACGTTATGTAGTATTACGATATAAGGAATAACATTATGTAGCATTACGATATAACGTATAACGTTATGTAGTATTACGTTATAACGTATAACGTCATGTAGCATTACGATATAGCGTATATCGTTATGTAGTATTACGATATAAGAAATAACATTATGTAGCATTACGATATAACGTATAACGTTATGTAGCATTACGATAATACGTATAACGTTATGTAGCATTACGATATAGCGTATAACGTTATGTAGTATTACGATATAAGGAATAACATTATGTAGCATGACGATATGACGTATAACGTTATGTAGCATTACGATATAACGTATATCGTTATGTAGCATTACGAGATAACGTATAACGTTATGTAGCATTACGATATAACGTATAACGTTATGTAGCATTACTATATATCGTATAACGTTATGTAGCATTACGATATAACGTATAACGTTATGTAGTATTACGCTATAACGTATAACGTTATGTAGCATTACGATATAACGTATAACGTTATGTAGCATTACGATATAACGTATAACGTTATGTAGCATTACGATATAACGTATAACGTTATGTAGCAATACGTTATAACGTATAACGTTCTGTAGTATTACGTTACAACGTATAACGTTATGTAGCATTACGATATAACGTACAACGTTATGTAGCATTACGATATAACGTTTAACGTTATGTAGCATTACGATATAACGTATAACGTTATGTAGCTTTACGATAATACGTATAACGTTATGTAGCATTACGATATAGCGTATAACGTTATGTAGTATTACGATATAACGTCTAACGTTATGTAGCATTACGATATAACGTATAACGTTATATGGAAATACGTTATAACGTATAACATTATGTAGCATTACGATATAACGTATAACGATATGTAGCATGACGATATGACGTATAACGTTATGTAGCATTACGATATAACGTATATCGTTATGTAGCATTACAATATGAAGTATAACGTTAAGTGGCATTACGATATAACGTATAACGTTATATGGTAATACGTTATAACGTATAACGTTATGTAGCATGACGATATAACGTTTAACGTTATGTAGCATTGCGATATAACGTATAACGTTATGTAGCATTACGATATAAGGAATAACATTATGTAGCATTACGATATAACGTATAACGTTATGTAGCATTACGATAATACGTATAACGTTATGTAGCATTACGATATAACGTATAACGATATGTAGCATTACGATATAACGTATAACGTTATGTAGCATTACGATATAACGTATAACGTTATGTAGCATTACGATATAGCGTATAACGATATTTGGTAATACGTTATAACGTATATCGTTATGTGGCATTACGATATAACGTATAACGTTATGTAGCATTAGGATATCACGTACAACGTTATGTAATTATTACGATATAACGTATAACGTTATGTAGCATTACGATATAACGTATAACGTTACGTAGCATTACGATATAACGTATAACGTTATGTAGTATTACGATATAGCGTATAACGTTATGTAGTATTACGATATAGCGTATAACGTTATGTAGTATTACGATATAAGAAATAACATTATGTAGCATTACGATATAACGTATAACGTTATGTAGCATTACGATAATACGTATAACGTTATGTAGCATTACGATATAGCGTATAACGTTATGTAGTATTACGATATAAGGAATAACATTATGTAGCATTACGATATAACGTATAACGTTATGTAGTATTACGTTATAACGTATAACGTCATGTAGCATTACGATATAGCGTATATCGTTATGTAGTATTACGATATAAGAAATAACATTATGTAGCATTACGATATAACGTATAACGTTATGTAGCATTACGATAATACGTATAACGTTATGTAGCATTACGATATAGCGTATAACGTTATGTAGTATTACGATATAAGGAATAACATTATGTAGCATGACGATATGACGTATAACGTTATGTAGCATTACGATATAACGTATATCGTTATGTAGCATTACGAGATAACGTATAACGTTATGTAGCATTACGATATAACGTATAACGTTATGTAGCATTACTATATATCGTATAACGTTATGTAGCATTACGATATAACGTATAACGTTATGTAGTATTACGTTATAACGTATAACGTTATGTAGCATTACGATATAACGTATAACGTTATGTAGCATTACGATATAACGTATAACGTTATGTAGTATTACGATATAAGAAATAACATTATGTAGCATTACGATATAACGTATAACGTTATGTAGCATTACGATAATACGTATAACGTTATGTAGCATTACGATATAGCGTATAACGTTATGTAGTATTACGATATAAGGAATAACATTATGTAGCATTACGATATAACGTATAACGTTATGTAGTATTACGTTATAACGTATAACGTCATGTAGCATTACGATATAGCGTATATCGTTATGTAGTATTACGATATAAGAAATAACATTATGTAGCATTACGATATAACGTATAACGTTATGTAGCATTACGATAATACGTATAACGTTATGTAGCATTACGATATAGCGTATAACGTTATGTAGTATTACGATATAAGGAATAACATTATGTAGCATGACGATATGACGTATAACGTTATGTAGCATTACGATATAACGTATATCGTTATGTAGCATTACGAGATAACGTATAACGTTATGTAGCATTACGATATAACGTATAACGTTATGTAGCATTACTATATATCGTATAACGTTATGTAGCATTACGATATAACGTATAACGTTATGTAGTATTACGTTATAACGTATAACGTTATGTAGCATTACGATATAACGTATAACGTTATGTAGCATTACGATATAACGTATAACGTTATGTAGCATTACGATATAACGTATAACGTTATGTAGCAATACGTTATAACGTATAACGTTCTGTAGTATTACGTTACAACGTATAACGTTATGTAGCATTACGATATAACGTACAACGTTATGTAGCATTACGATATAACGTTTAACGTTATGTAGCATTACGATATAACGTATAACGTTATGTAGCTTTACGATAATACGTATAACGTTATGTAGCATTACGATATAGCGTATAACGTTATGTAGTATTACGATATAAGGAATAACATTATGTAGCATTACGATATAACGTATAACGTTATGTAGCATTACGATAATTCGTATAACGTTATGTAGCATTACGATATAACGTATAACGATATGTAGCATGACGATATAACGTATAACGTTATGTAGCATTACGATATAACGTATAACGTTATGTAGCATTACGATATAACGTATAACGTTATGTAGCAATACGTTATAACGTATAACGTTCTGTAGTATTACGTTACAACGTATAACGTTATGTAGCATTACGATATAACGTACAACGTTATGTAGCATTACGATATAACGTATAACGTTATGTAGCATTACGATATAACGTATAACGTTATGTAGCATTACGATATAACGTATAACGTTATGTAGCATTACGATAATACGTATAACGTTATGTAGCATTACGATATAGCGTATAACGTTATGTAGTATTACGATATAAGGAATAACATTATGTAGCATGATGATATGACGTATAACGTTATGTAGCATTACGATATAACGTATATCGTTATGTAGCATTACGATATAACGTTTAACGTTATGTAGCATTACGATATAACGTATAACGTTATGTAGCTTTACGATAATACGTATAACGTTATGTAGCATTACGATATAGCGTATAACGTTATGTAGTATTACGATATAAGGAATAACATTATGTAGCATTACGATATAACGTATAACGTTATGTAGCATTACGATAATACGTATAACGTTATGTAGCATTACGATATAACGTATAACGTTATGTTGCATTACGATATAACGTATAACGTTATGTAGCATTACGATATAGGGTATAACGTTATTTGGCAATACGTTATAACGTATTACGTTATGTAGCATTTCGATATAACGTATAACGTTATGTAGCTTTACGATAATACGTATAACGTTATGTAGCACTACGATATAGCGTATAACGTTATGTAGTATTACGATATAAGGAATAACATTATGTAGCATTACGATATAACGTATAACGTTATGTAGCATTACGATAATACGTATAACGTTATGTAGCATTACGATATAACGTATAACGTTATGTTGCATTACGATATAACGTATAACGTTATGTAGCATTACGATATAGGGTATAACGTTATTTGGCAATACGTTATAACGTATTACGTTATGTAGCATTACGATAATACGTATAACGTTATGTAGCATTACGATATAACGTATAACGTTATGTTGCATTACGATATAACGTATAACGTTATGTAGCATTACGATATAACGTATAACGTTATGTAGCATTGCGATATAACGTATAACGTTATGTAGCATTACGATATAACGTATAACGTTATATGGAAATACGTTATAACGTATAACATTATGTAGCATTACGATATAACGTATAACGATATGTAGCATGACGATATAACGTATAACGTTATGTAGCATTACGATATAACGTATATCGTTATGTAGCATTACAATATAAAGTATAACGTTATGTGGCATTACGATATAACGTATAACGTTATATGGTAATACGTT
The DNA here is from genome assembly GCA_936014575.1 of Bombus lapidarius. NCBI lineage: Eukaryota > Metazoa > Arthropoda > Insecta > Hymenoptera > Apidae > Bombus > Bombus lapidarius. Next base: position 119,801 of record CAKXZU010000207.1, read on the forward strand.
ATAACGTATAACGTTATGTAGCATGACGATATAACGTTTAACGTTATGTAGCATTGCGATATAACGTATAACGTTATGTAGCATTACGATATAACGTATAACGTTATATGGTAATACGTTATAACGTATAACGTTATGTAGCATTACGATATAACGAATAACGTTATATGGAAATACGTTATAACGTATAACGTTATGTAGCATTACGATATAACGTATAACGTTATGTAGCATTACGATATAACGTATAACGTTATGTAGCATTACGATATAACGTATAACGTTATGTAGCATTACGATATAACGTATAACGATATGTAGCATTACGATATAACGTATAACGTTATGTAGCATTATGATATCACGTATAACGTTATGTAGCATTACGATATAACGTATAACGTTATGTAGCATTACGATATAACGTATAACGTTATGTAGCATTAGGATATAGCGTATAACGTTATTTGGTAATACGTTATAACGTATATCGTTGTGTGGCATTACGATATAACGTATAACGTTATGTAGCATTAGCATATCACGTACAACGTTATGTAGTATTACGATATAACGTATAACGTTATGTAGCATTGCGATATAACGTATAACGTTATGTAGCATTACGATATAACGTATAACGTTATGTAGCATTACGTTATAACGTATAACATTATGTAGCATTACGATATAACGTATAACGATATGTAGCCTTACGATATAACGTATAACGTTATGTAGCATGACGATATGACGTATAACGGTATGTAGCATTACGATATAACGTATATCGTTATGTAGCATTACGATATAACGTTTAGCGTTATGTAGCATTACGATATAACGTATAACGTTATGTAGCTTTACGATAATACGTATAACGTTATGTAGCATTACGATATAGCGTATAACGTTATGTAGTATTACGATATAAGGAATAACATTATGTAGCATTACGATATAACGTATAACGTTATGTAGCATTACGATAATACGTATAACGTTATGTAGCATTACGATATAACGTATAACGTTATGTAGCATTACGATATAACGTATAACGTTATGTAGCATTACGATATAGCGTATAACGTTATTTGATAATACGTTATAACGTATAACGTTATGTAGCACTTCGATATAACGTATAACGTTATGTAGCATCACGATATAACGAATAACGTTATATGGAAATACGTTATAACGTATAACGTTATGTAGCATTACGATATAACGTATAACGTTATGTAGCATTACGATATAACGTATAACGTTATGTAGTATTACGATATAACGTATAACCTTATGTAGCATTGCGATATAACGTCTAACGTTATGTAGCATTACGATATAACGTATAACGTTATATGGAAATACGTTATAACGTATAACATTATGTAGCATTACGATATAACGTATAACGATATGTAGCATGACGATATGACGTATAACGTTATGTAGCATTACGAAATAACGTATATCGTTATGTAGCATTACAATATGAAGTATAACGTTAAGTGGCATTACGATATAACGTATAACGTTATATGGTAATACGTTATAACGTATAACGTTATGTAGCATGACGATATAACGTTTAACGTTATGTAGCATTGCGATATAACGTATAACGTTATGTAGCATTACGATATAAGGAATAACATTATGTAGCATTACGATATAACGTATAACGTTATGTAGCATTACGATAATACGTATAACGTTATGTAGCATTACGATATAACGTATAACGATATGTAGCATTACGATATAACGTATAACGTTATGTAGCATTACGATATAACGTATAACGTTATGTAGTATTACGATATAGCGTATAACGTTATGTAGTATTACGATATAGCGTATAACGTTATGTAGAATTACGATATAAGAAATAACATTATGTAGCATTACGATATAACGTATAACGTTATGTAGCATTACGATAATACGTATAACGTTATGTAGCATTACGATATAGCGTATAACGTTATGTAGTATTACGATATAAGGAATAACATAATGTAGCATTACGATATAACGTATAACGTTATGTAGTATTACGTTATAACGTATAACGTCATGTAGCATTACGATATAGCGTATATCGTTATGTAGTATTACGATATAAGAAATAACATTATGTAGCATTACGATATAACGTATAACGTTATGTAGCATTACGATTATACGTATAACGTTATGTAGCATTACGATATAGCGTATAACGTTATGTAGTATTACGATATAAGGAATAACATTATGTAGCATGACGATATGACGTATAACGTTATGTAGCATTACGATATAACGTATATCGTTATGTAGCATTACGAGATAACGTATAACGTTATGTAGCATTACGATATAACGTATAACGTTATGTAGCATTACTATATATCGTATAACGTTATGTAGCATTACGATATAACGTATAACGTTATGTAGTATTACGTTATAACGTATAACGTTATGTAGCATTACGATATAACGTATAACGTTATGTAGCATTACGATATAACGTATAACGTTATGTAGCATTACGATATAACGTATAACGTTATGTAGCAATACGTTATAACGTATAACGTTCTGTAGTATTACGTTACAACGTATAACGTTATGTAGCATTACGATATAACGTACAACGTTATGTAGCATTACGATATAACGTTTAACGTTATGTAGCATTACGATATAACGTATAACGTTATGTAGCTTTACGATAATACGTATAACGTTATGTAGCATTACGATATAGCGTATAACGTTATGTAGTATTACGATATAAGGAATAACATTATGTAGCATTACGATATAACGTATAACGTTATGTAGCATTACGATAATTCGTATAACGTTATGTAGCATTACGATATAACGTATAACGATATGTAGCATTACGATATAACGTATAACGTTATGTAGCATTACGATATAACGTATAACGTTATGTAGCATTAAGATATAGCGTATAACGTTATTTGGTAATACGTTATAACGTATATCGTTATGTGGCATTACGATATAACGTATAACGTTATGTAGCAATAGGATATCACGTACAACGTTATGTAATTATTACGATATAACGTATAACGTTATGTAGCATTACGATAATACGTATAACGTTATGTAGCATTACGATATAACATATAACGTTATGTAGCATTACGATATAACGTATAACGTTATGTAGCATTACGATATAACGTATAACGTTATGTAGTATTACGATATAGCGTATAACGTTATGTAGTATTACGATATAAGAAATAACATTATGTAGCATTACGATATAACGTATAACGTTATGTAGCATTACGATAATACGTATAACGTTATGTAGCATTACGATATAGCGTATAACGTTATGTAGTATTACGATATAAGGAATAACATTATGTAGCATGACGATATGACGTATAACGTTATGTAGCATTACGATATAACGTATATCGTTATGTAGCATTACGATATAACGTTTAACGTTATGTAGCATTACGATATAACGTATAACGTTATGTAGCTTTACGATAATACGTATAACGTTATGTAGCATTACGATATAGCGTATAACGTTATGTAGTATTACGATATAAGGAATAACATTATGTAGCATTACGATATAACGTATAACGTTATGTAGCATTACGATAATACCTATAACGTTATGTAGCATTACGATATAACGTATAACGTTATGTAGCATTACGATATAACGTATAACGTTATCTAGCATTACGATATAACGTATAACGTTATGTAGTGTTACGTTATAACGTATAACGTCATGTAGCATTACGATATAGCGTATATCGTTATGTAGCATTAAGATATAACGTATAACGTTATGTAGCATTACGATATAACGTATAACGTTATGTAGCATTGCGATATAACCTATAACGTTATGTAGCATTACGATATAACGTATAACGTTATATGGAAATACGTTATAACGTATAACATTATGTAGCATTACGAGATAACGTATAACGTTATGTAGCATTACGATATAACGTATAACGTTATGTAGCATTACTATATATCGTATAACGTTATGTAGCATTACGATATAACGTATAACGTTATGTAGTATTACGTTATAACGTATAACGTTATGTAGCATTACGATATAACGTATAACGTTATGTAGCATTACGATATAACGTATAACGTTATGTAGCATTACGATATAACGTATAACGTTATGTAGCAATACGTTATAACGTATAACGTTCTGTAGTATTACGTTACAACGTATAACGTTATGTAGCATTACGATATAACGTACAACGTTATGTAGCATTACGATATAACGTATAACGTTATGTAGCATTACGATATAACGTATAACGTTATGTAGCATTACGATATAACGTATAACGTCATGTAGCATTACGATATACCGTATATCGTTATGTAGCATTAAGATATAACGTATAACGTTATGTAGCATTACGATATAACGTATAACGTTATGTAGCATTGCGATATAACCTATAACGTTATGTAGCATTACGATATAACGTATAACGTTATGTAGCATTACGATATAACGTATAACGTTATGTAGCATTACGATATAACGTACAACGTTATGTAGCGTTACGATATGACGTATAACGTTATGTAGCATTACGATATAACGTATAACGTTATGTAGCATTACGATATAACGTATAACGTTATATGGAAATACGTTATAACGTATAACGATATGTAGCATTACGATATAACGTACAACGTTATGTAGCGTTACGATATGACGTATAACGTTAGGTAGCATTACGATATAACGTATAACGTTATGTAGCATTACGATATAACGTACAACGTTATGAGGCATTACGATATGACGTATAACGTCATGTAGCATTACGATATAACGTACAACGTTATGTAGCATTACGATATAACGTACAACGTTATGTAGCGTTACGATATGACGTATAACGTTATGTAGCATTACGATATAACGTATAACGTTATGTAGCATTACGATATAACGTACAACGTTATGTAGCATTACGATATAACGTACAACGTTATGAGGCATTACGATATGACGTATAACGTTATGTAGCATTACGATATAACGTATAACGTTATGTAGCGTTACGATATAACGTACAACGTTATGTAGCGTTACGATATGACGTATAACGTTATGTAGCATTACGATATAACGTATAACGTTATGTAGCATTACGATATAACGTATAACGTTATGTAGTATTACGTTATAACGTATAACGTTATGTAGCATTACGATATAACGTACAACGTTATGTAGCGTTACGATATGACGTATAACGTTATATAGCACTACGATATAACGTATAACGTTATATAGTATTACGTTATAACGTAAAACGTTATGTAGAAATTACGATAAAACTTATAACGTTATGTAGTATTGCGTTGTAACGTATAACATTATGTAGCATTACGATATTACGTATAACGTTATGTAGTATTACGATATAACGTATAACGTTATGTAGTATTACGATATAACGTATAACGTTATGTAGCATTACGATATAACGTATAACGTCATGTAGCATTACGATATAACGTACAACGTTATGTAGTATTACGTTATAACGTATAACGTTATGTAGCATTACGATATAACGTACAACGTTATGTAGCGTTACGATATGACGTATAACGTTATGTAGCATTACGATATAACGTATAACGTTATGTAGCATTACGATATAACGTACAACGTTATGAGGCATTACGATATGACGTATAACGTTATGTAGCATTACGATATAACGTATAACGTTATGTAGCATTACGATATAACGTACAACGTTATGTAGCGTTACGATATGACGTATAACGTTATGTAGCATTACGATATAACGTATAACGTTATGTAGCATTACGATATAACGTATAACGTTATGTAGTATTACGTTATAACGTATAACGTTATGTAGCATTACGATATAACGTACAACGTTATGTAGCGTTACGATATGACGTATAACGTTATATAGCACTACGATATAACGTATAACGTTATATAGTATTACGTTATAACGTGAAACGTTATGTAGAAATTACGATAAAACTTATAACGTTATGTAGTATTACGTTGTAACGTATAACATTATGTGGCATTACGATATAACGTATAACGTTATATAGTATTACGTTATAACGTATAACGTTATGCAGCATTACGATATAACGTATAACGTTATATAGTATTACGTTATAACGTAAAACGTTATGTAGAAATTACGATAAAACTTATAACGTTATGTAGTATTGCGTTGTAACGTATAACATTATGTAGCATTACGATATTACGTATAACGTTATGTAGTATTACGATATAACGTATAACGTTATATGGAAATACGTTATAACGTATAACGATATGTAGCATTACGATATAACGTACAACGTTATGTAGCGTTACGATATGACGTATAACGTTAGGTAGCATTACGATATAACGTATAACGTTATGTAGCATTACGATATAACGTACAACGTTATGAGGCATTACGATATGACGTATAACGTCATGTAGCATTACGATATAACGTACAACGTTATGTAGCATTACGATATAACGTACAACGTTATGTAGCGTTACGATATGACGTATAACGTTATGTAGCATTACGATATAACGTATAACGTTATGTAGCATTACGATATAACGTACAACGTTATGTAGCATTACGATATAACGTACAACGTTATGAGGCATTACGATATGACGTATAACGTTATGTAGCATTACGATATAACGTATAACGTTATGTAGCGTTACGATATAACGTACAACGTTATGTAGCGTTACGATATGACGTATAACGTTATGTAGCATTACGATATAACGTATAACGTTATGTAGCATTACGATATAACGTATAACGTTATGTAGTATTACGTTATAACGTATAACGTTATGTAGCATTACGATATAACGTACAACGTTATGTAGCGTTACGATATGACGTATAACGTTATATAGCACTACGATATAACGTATAACGTTATATAGTATTACGTTATAACGTGAAACGTTATGTAGAAATTACGATAAAACTAATAACGTTATGTAGTATTACGTTGTAACGTATAACATTATGTGGCATTACGATATAACGTATAACGTTATATAGTATTACGTTATAACGTATAACGTTATGTAGCATTACGATAAAACGTATAACGATATGTAGTATTACGTTATAACGTATAACATTATGCAGCATTACGATATAACGTATAACGTTATATAGTATTACGTTATAACGTAAAACGTTATGTAGAAATTACGATAAAACTTATAATGTTATGTAGTATTGCGTTGTAACGTATAACATTATGTAGCATTACGATATTACGTATAACGTTATGTAGTATTACGATATAACGTATAACGTTATGTAGTATTACGATATAACGTATAACGTTATGTAGCATTACGATATAACGTATAACGTCATGTAGCATTACGATATAACGTACAACGTTATGTAGTATTACGTTATAACGTATAACGTTATGTAGCATTACGATATAACGTACAACGTTATGTAGCGTTACGATATGACGTATAACGTTATGTAGCATTACGATATAACGTATAACGTTATGTAGCATTACGATATAACGTACAACGTTATGAGGCATTACGATATGACGTATAACGTTATGTAGCATTACGATATAACGTATAACGTTATGTAGCATTACGATATAACGTACAACGTTATGTAGCGTTACGATATGACGTATAACGTTATGTAGCATTACGATATAACGTATAACGTTATGTAGCATTACGATATAACGTATAACGTTATGTAGTATTACGTTATAACGTATAACGTTATGTAGCATTACGATATAACGTACAACGTTATGTAGCGTTACGATATGACGTATAACGTTATATAGCACTACGATATAACGTATAACGTTATATAGTATTACGTTATAACGTGAAACGTTATGTAGAAATTACGATAAAACTTATAACGTTATGTAGTATTACGTTGTAACGTATAACATTATGTGGCATTACGATATAACGTATAACGTTATATAGTATTACGTTATAACGTATAACGTTATGCAGCATTACGATACAACGTATAACGTTATATAGTATTACGTTATAACGTAAAACGTTATGTAGAAATTACGATAAAACTTATAACGTTATGTAGTATTGCGTTGTAACGTATAACATTATGTAGCATTACGATATTACGTATAACGTTATGTAGTATTACGATATAACGTATAACGTTATGTAGCATTACGATATAACGTATAACGTTATGTAGCATTACGATATAACGTTTAACGTTATGTAGCATTACGATATAACGTATAACGTTATGTAGTATTACGTTGTAACTTGTAACATTATGTAGCATTACGATATAACGTATAACGTTATATAGTACTACGTTATAACGTATAACGTTATGTAGCATTACGATAAAACGTATAACGTTATGTAGTATTACGTTATAACGTATAACATTATGTAGCATTACGATATAACTTATAACGATATGTAGCATTACGATATAACGTACAACGTTATGTAGCATTACTATATATCGTATAACGTTATGTAGCATTAGGATATAACGTATAACGTTATGTAGCATTACTATATAACGTATAACGTTATGTACCATTACGATATAACGTACAACGTTATGTAGCATTACGATATGACTTATAACGTTATGTAGCATTACGATATAACGCATAACGTTAAGTAGCATTACGATATAGCGTATAACGTTATGTATCATTACGATATAACGGATAACGTTATGTAGCATTACGATATAACGTATAACGTTATGTTGCATTACGACATAACGTATAACGTTATGTAGTATTACGTTATAACGTATAACGTTATGTAGTTTTACGTTATAACGTATAACGTTATGTAGTATTACGTTAGAACGTATAACGTTATATGGTAATACGTTATAACGTTTAACGTTATGTAGCATTACGATATAACGTATAACGTTATATAGTATTACGTTATAACGTATAACGTTATGTGGCATTACGATATAACGTATAACGTTATGTGGCATTACGATATAACGTATAACGTTATGTAGTATTATGTTATAACGTATAACGTTATGTAGTATTGCGTTATAACATATAACGTTATGTAGTATTACGTTATAACGTATAACGTTATGTAGCATTACGATATAACGTATAACGTTATATAGTATTACGTTATAACGTATAACGTTCTGTGGCATTACGATATAACGTATAACGTTATGTGGCATTACGATATAACGTATAACGTTATGTAGTATTATGTTATAACGTATAACGTTATGTAGTATTGCGTTATAACGTTTAACGTTATGTAGCATTACGATATAACTTATAACGATATGTAGCATTACGATATAACGTACAACGTTATGTAGCATTACTATATATCGTATAACGTTATGTAGCATTAGGACATAACGTATAACGTTATGTAGCATTACTATATAACGTATAACGTTATGTACCATTACGATATAACGTACAACGTTATGTAGCATTACGATATGACATATAACGTTATGTAGCATTACGATATAACGCATAACGTTATCTAGCATTACGATATAACGTATAACGTTATGTAGTGTTACGTTATAACGTATAACGTCATGTAGCATTACGATATAGCGTATATCGTTATGTAGCATTAAGATATAACGTATAACGTTATGTAGCATTACGATATAACGTATAACGTTATGTAGCATTGCGATATAACCTATAACGTTATGTAGCATTACGATATAACGTATAACGTTATATGGAAATACGTTATAACGTATAACATTATGTAGCATTACGAGATAACGTATAACGTTATGTAGCATTACGATATAACGTATAACGTTATGTAGCATTACTATATATCGTATAACGTTATGTAGCATTACGATATAACGTATAACGTTATGTAGTATTACGTTATAACGTATAACGTTATGTAGCATTACGATATAACGTATAACGTTATGTAGCATTACGATATAACGTATAACGTTATGTAGCATTACGATATAACGTATAACGTTATGTAGCAATACGTTATAACGTATAACGTTCTGTAGTATTACGTTACAACGTATAACGTTATGTAGCATTACGATATAACGTACAACGTTATGTAGCATTACGATATAACGTATAACGTTATGTAGCATTACGATATAACGTATAACGTTATGTAGCATTACGATATAACGTATAACGTCATGTAGCATTACGATATACCGTATATCGTTATGTAGCATTAAGATATAACGTATAACGTTATGTAGCATTACGATATAACGTATAACGTTATGTAGCATTGCGATATAACCTATAACGTTATGTAGCATTACGATATAACGTATAACGTTATGTAGCATTACGATATAACGTATAACGTTATGTAGCATTACGATATAACGTACAACGTTATGTAGCGTTACGATATGACGTATAACGTTATGTAGCATTACGATATAACGTATAACGTTATGTAGCATTACGATATAACGTATAACGTTATATGGAAATACGTTATAACGTATAACGATATGTAGCATTACGATATAACGTACAACGTTATGTAGCGTTACGATATGACGTATAACGTTAGGTAGCATTACGATATAACGTATAACGTTATGTAGCATTACGATATAACGTACAACGTTATGAGGCATTACGATATGACGTATAACGTCATGTAGAATTACGATATAACGTACAACGTTATGTAGCATTACGATATAACGTACAACGTTATGTAGCGTTACGATATGACGTATAACGTTATGTAGCATTACGATATAACGTATAACGTTATGTAGCATTACGATATAACGTACAACGTTATGTAGCATTACGATATAACGTACAACGTTATGAGGCATTACGATATGACGTATAACGTTATGTAGCATTACGATATAACGTATAACGTTATGTAGCGTTACGATATAACGTACAACGTTATGTAGCGTTACGATATGACGTATAACGTTATGTAGCATTACGATATAACGTATAACGTTATGTAGCATTACGATATAACGTATAACGTTATGTAGTATTACGTTATAACGTATAACGTTATGTAGCATTACGATATAACGTACAACGTTATGTAGCGTTACGATATGACGTATAACGTTATATAGCACTACGATATAACGTATAACGTTATATAGTATTACGTTATAACGTGAAACGTTATGTAGAAATTACGATAAAACTTATAACGTTATGTAGTATTGCGTTGTAACGTATAACATTATGTAGCATTACGATATTACGTATAACGTTATGTAGTATTACGATATAACGTATAACGTTATGTAGTATTACGATATAACGTATAACGTTATGTAGCATTACGATATAACGTATAACGTCATGTAGCATTACGATATAACGTACAACGTTATGTAGTATTACGTTATAACGTATAACGTTATGTAGCATTACGATATAACGTACAACGTTATGTAGCGTTACGATATGACGTATAACGTTATGTAGCATTACGATATAACGTATAACGTTATGTAGCATTACGATATAACGTACAACGTTATGAGGCATTACGATATGACGTATAACGTTATGTAGCATTACGATATAACGTATAACGTTATGTAGCATTACGATATAACGTACAACGTTATGTAGCGTTACGATATGACGTATAACGTTATGTAGCATTACGATATAACGTATAACGTTATGTAGCATTACGATATAACGTATAACGTTATGTAGTATTACGTTATAACGTATAACGTTATGTAGCATTACGATATAACGTACAACGTTATGTAGCGTTACGATATGACGTATAACGTTATATAGCACTACGATATAACGTATAACGTTATATAGTATTACGTTATAACGTGAAACGTTATGTAGAAATTACGATAAAACTTATAACGTTATGTAGTATTACGTTGTAACGTATAACATTATGTGGCATTACGATATAACGTATAACGTTATATAGTATTACGTTATAACGTATAACGTTATGCAGCATTACGATATAACGTATAACGTTATATAGTATTACGTTATAACGTAAAACGTTATGTAGAAATTACGATAAAACTTATAACGTTATGTAGTATTGCGTTGTAACGTATAACATTATGTAGCATTACGATATTACGTATAACGTTATGTAGTATTACGATATAACGTATAACGTTATGTAGCATTACGATATAACGTATAACGTTATGTAGCATTACGATATAACGTTTAACGTTATGTAGCATTACGATATAACGTATAACGTTATGTAGTATTACGTTGAAACTTGTAACATTATGTAGCATTACGATATAACGTATAACGTTATATAGTACTACGTTATAACGTATAACGTTATGTAGCATTACGATAAAACGTATAACGTTATGTAGTATTACGTTATAACGTATAACATTATGTAGCATTACGATATAACTTATAACGATATGTAGCATTACGATATAACGTACAACGTTATGTAGCATTACTATATATCGTATAACGTTATGTAGCATTAGGATATAACGTATAACGTTATGTAGCATTACTATATAACGTATAACGTTATGTACCATTACGATATAACGTACAACGTTATGTAGCATTACGATATGACTTATAACGTTATGTAGCATTACGATATAACGCATAACGTTAAGTAGCATTACGATATAGCGTATAACGTTATGTATCATTACGATATAACGGATAACGTTATGTAGCATTACGATATAACGTATAACGTTATGTTGCATTACGACATAACGTATAACGTTATGTAGTATTACGTTATAACGTATAACGTTATGTAGTTTTACGTTATAACGTATAACGTTATGTAGTATTACGTTAGAACGTATAACGTTATATGGTAATACGTTATAACGTTTAACGTTATCTAGCATTACGATATAACGTATAACGTTATATAGTATTACGTTATAACGTATAACGTTATGTGGCATTACGATATAACGTATAACGTTATGTGGTATTACGATATAACGTATAACGTTATGTAGTATTATGTTATAACGTATAACGTTATGTAGTATTGCGTTATAACGTATAACGTTATGTAGTATTACGTTATAACGTATAACGTTATGTAGCATTACGATATAACGTATAACGTTATATAGTATTACGTTATAACGTATAACGTTCTGTGGCATTACGATATAACGTATAACGTTATGTGGCATTACGATATAACGTATAACGTTATGTAGTATTATGTTATAACGTATAACGTTATGTAGTATTGCGTTATAACGTTTAACGTTATGTAGCATTACGATATAACTTATAACGATATGTAGCATTACGATATAACGTACAACGTTATGTAGCATTACTATATATCGTATAACGTTATGTAGCATTAGGACATAACGTATAACGTTATGTAGCATTGCTATATAACGTATAACGTTATGTACCATTACGATATAACGTACAACGTTATGTAGCATTACGATATGACATATAACGTTATGTAGCATTACGATATAGCGTATAACGTTATGTATCATTACGATATAACGGATAACGTTATGTAGCATTACGATATAACGTATAACGTTATGTTGCATTACGATATAACGTATAACGTTATGTAGTATTACGTTATAACGTATAACGTTATGTAGTTTTACGTTATAACGTATAACGTTATGTAGTATTACGTTATAACGTATAACGTTATATGGTAATACGTTATAACGTTTAACGTTATATAGCATTACGATATAACGTATAACGTTATATAGTATTACGTTATAACGTATAACGTTATGTGGCATTACGATATAACGTATAACGTTATGTGGCATTACGATATAACGTATAACGTTATGTAGTATTATGTTATAACGTATAACGTTATGTAGTATTGCGTTATAACGTATAACGTTATGTAGTATTACGTTATAACGTATAACGTTATGTAGTATTACGTTATAACGTGTAACGTTATGTAGTATTATGTTATGACGTATAACGTTATATGGTAATACGTTATAACGTATAACGTTATATAGCATTACGATATAACGTATAACGTTATATAGTATTACGTTATAACGTATGACGTTATGTAGCATTAAGAAATAACGTATAACGTTATGTAGCATTACGATATAACGTATAACGTTATGTAGCATTACGATATAACATATAACGTTATGTAGCATTACGAAATAACGCATAACGTTATGTAGCATTACGATATTACGTATAACGTTATGTAGCATTACGATATAACGTATAACGTTATGTAGCATTATGAAACAACGCATAACGTTATGTGGCACTACGATATTACGTAAAACGTTATGTAGCATTACGATATAACGTATAACGTTATGTAGCATTACGATATAACGTATAACGTTATGTACCATTACGATATAACGTATAACGTTATGTAGCATTACGATATAACGTATAACGTTATATGGAAATACGTTAGAACGTATAACATCATGTAGCATTACGATATATCGTATAACGTTATGTAGCATTACGATATAACGTATAACGTTATGTAGCATTACGACATAACGTATAACGTTATGTAGCACTACGATATAACGTATAACGTTATATAGTATTAAGTTATAACGTAAAACGTTATGTAGAAATAACGATAAAACTTATAACGTTATGTAGCATTACGATATAACGTATAACGTTATGTAGCATTACTATATAACGTATAACGTTATGTAGCATTACGAAATAACGCATAACGTTCTATAGTATTAAGTTGTAACGTAAAACGTTATGTAGAAATTACGATAAAACTTATAACGTTATGTAGCATTACGATATAACGTATAACGTTATGTAGCATTACTATCTAACGTATAACGTTATGTAGCATTACGAAATAACGCATAACGTTATGTAGCATTACTATATCACGTATAACGTTATGTAGCGTTACGATATAACGTACAACGTTATGTAGCATTACGATATGACGTATAACGTTATATAGTATTACGCTATAACGTAAAACGTTATGTAGAAATTACGATAAAACTTATAACGTTATGTAGCATTACGATATAACGTATAACGTTATGTAGCATTATGAAACAACGCATAACGTTATGTGGCATTACGATATTACGTAAAACGTTATGTAGCATTACGATATAACGTATAACGTTATGTAGCATTACGATATAACGTATAACGCGTTATGTAGCATTACGATATAGCGTATAACGTTATGTAGCATTACGATATAACGTATAACGTTATGTGGAAATACGTTATAACGTATAACATTATGTAGCATTACGATATAGCGTATAACGTTATATAGTATTACGTTATACGGAATACCATTATGTAGCATTACGATATAACGTATAACGTTATGTAGCATTACGACATAACGTATAACGTTATGTAGCACAACGATATAACGTATAACGTTATATAGTATTACGTTATAACGTAAAACGTTATGTAGAAATTACGATAAAACTTATAACGTTATGTAGCATTACGATATAACGTATAACGTTATGTACCATTACGATATAACGTACAACGTTATGTAGCATTACGATATGACATATAACGTTATGTAGCATTACGATATAACGCATAACGTTATGTAGCATTACGATATAACGTATAACGTTATGTATCATTACGATATAACGGATAACGTTATGTAGCATTACGATATAACGTATAACGTTATGTTGCATTACGATATAACGTATAACGTTATGTAGTATTACGTTATAACGTATAACGTTATGTAGTTTTACGTTATAACGTATAACGTTATGTAGTATTACGTTATAACGTATAACGTTATATGGTAATACGTTATAACGTTTAACGTTATGTAGCATTACGATATAACGTATAACGTTATATAGTATTACGTTATAACGTATAACGTTATGTGGCATTACGATATAACGTATAACGTTATGTGGCATTACGATATAACGTATAACGTTATGTAGTATTATGTTATAACGTATAACGTTATGTAGTATTGCGTTATAACGTATAACGTTATGTAGTATTACGTTATAACGTATAACGTTATGTAGTATTACGTTATAACGTGTAACGTTATGTAGTATTATGTTATGACGTATAACGTTATATGGTAATACGTTATAACGTATAACGTTATATAGCATTACGATATAACGTATAACGTTATATAGTATTACGTTATAACGTATAACGTTATGTAGCATTAAGAAATAACGTATAACGTTATGTAGCATTACGATATAACGTATAACGTTATGTAGCATTACGATATAACATATAACGTTATGTAGCATTACGAAATAACGCATAACGTTATGTAGCATTACGATATTACGTATAACGTTATGTAGCATTACGATATAACGTATAACGTTATGTAGCATTATGAAACAACGCATAACGTTATGTGGCACTACGATATTACGTAAAACGTTATGTAGCATTACGATATAACGTATAACGTTGTGTAGCATTACGATATAACGTATAACGTTATGTACCATTACGATATAACGTATAACGTTATGTAGCATTACGATATAACGTATAACGTTATATGGAAATACGTTATAACGTATAACATCATGTAGCATTACGATATATCGTATAACGTTATGTAGCATTACGATATAACGTATAACGTTATGTAGCATTACGACATAACGTATAACGTTATGTAGCACTACGATATAACGTATAACGTTATATAGTATTAAGTTATAACGTAAAACGTTATGTAGAAATTACGATAAAACTTATAACGTTATGTAGCATTACGATATAACGTATAACGTTATGTAGCATTACTATATAACGTATAACGTTATGTAGCATTACGAAATAACGCATAACGTTCTATAGTATTAAGTTGTAACGTAAAACGTTATGTAGAAATTACGATAAAACTTATAACGTTATGTAGCATTACGATATAACGTATAACGTTATGTAGCATTACTATCTAACGTATAACGTTATGTAGCATTACGAAATAACGCATAACGTTATGTAGCATTACTATATCACGTATAACGTTATGTAGCGTTACGATATAACGTACAACGTTATGTAGCATTACGATATGACGTATAACGTTATATAGTATTACGCTATAACGTAAAACGTTATGTAGAAATTACGATAAAACTTATAACGTTATGAAGCATTACGATATAACGTATAACGTTATGTAGCATTATGAAACAACGCATAACGTTATGTGGCATTACGATATTACGTAAAACGTTATGTAGCATTACGATATAACGTATAACGTTATGTAGCATTACGATATAACGTATAACGCGTTATGTAGCATTACGATATAGCGTATAACGTTATGTAGTATTACGTTATAAGGAATACCATTATGTAGCATTACGATATAACGTATAACGTTATGTAGCATTACGACATAACGTATAACGTTATGTAGCACTACGATATAACGTATAACGTTATATAGTATTACGTTATAACGTAAAACGTTATGTAGAAATTACGATAAAACTTATAACGTTATGTAGCATTACGATATAACGTATAACGTTTTGTAGCATTACTATATCACGTATAACGTTATGTAGCATTACGAAATAACGCATAACGTTATGTAGCATTACTATATAACGTATAACGTTATGTAGCGTTACGATATAACGTACAACGTTATGTAGCATTACGATATGACGTATAACGTTATATTGTATTACGCTATAACGTAAAACGTTATGTAGAAATTACGATAAAACTTATAACGTTATGTAGCATTACGATATAACGTACAACGTTATTGTAGCATTACGATATGACGTATAACGTTATGTAGCATTACGATATAACGTTTAACGTTATGTAGCATTACGATATAACGTATAACGTTATGTAGCATTACGAAATAACGCATAACGTTATGTAGCATTACGATATTACGTATAACGTTATGTAGCATTACGATATAACGTGTAACGTTATGTAGAAATTACGATAAAACTTATAACGTTATGTAGTATTACGTTGTAACTTATAACATTATGTAGCATTACGATATAACGTATAACGTTATATATTACTACGTTATAACGTATAACGTTATGTAGCATTACTATATAACGTATAACGTTATGTAGCGTTACGATATAACGTACAACGTTATGTAGCATTACGATATGACGTATAACGTTATATTGTATTACGCTATAACGTAAAACGTTATGTAGAAATTACGATAAAACTTATAACGTTATGTAGCATTACGATATAACGTACAACGTTATTGTAGCATTACGATATGACGTATAACGTTATGTAGCATTACGATATATCGTTTAACGTTATGTAGCATTACGATATAACGTATAACGTTATGTAGCATTACGAAATAACGCATAACGTTATGTAGCATTACGATATTACGTATAACGTTATGTAGCATTACGATATAACGTGTAACGTTATGTAGAAATTACGATAAAACTTATAACGTTATGTAGCATTACGATATAACGTATAACGTTATGTAGCATTACTATATAACGTATAACGTTATGTAGCATTACGAAATAACGCATAACGTTACGTAGCATTACTATATAACGTATAACGTTATGTAGCGTTACGATATAACGTACAACGTTATGTAGCATTACGATATAACGTACAACGTTATTCTAGCATTACGATATGACGTATAACGTTATGTAGCATTACGACATAACGTATAACGTTATGTAGCACTACGATATAACGTATAACGTTATATAGTATTACGTTATAACGTAAAACGTTATGTAGAAATTACGATAAAACTTATAACGTTATGTAGCATTACGATATAACGTATAACGTTATGTAGCATTACTATATAACGTATAACGTTATGTAGCATTACGTAATAACGCATAACGTTATGTAGCATTACTATATAACGTATAACGTTATGTAGCGTTACGATATAACGTACAACGTTATGTAGCATTACGATATGACGTATAACGTTATATTGTATTACGCTATAACGTAAAACGTTATGTAGAAATTACGATAAAACTTATAACGTTATGTAGCATTACGATATAACGTACAACGTTATTGTAGCATTACGATATGACGTATAACGTTATGTAGCATTACGAAACAACGCATAACGTTATGTAGTATTATGTTATAACGTATAACGTTATGTAGTATTGCGTTATAACGTATAACGTTATGTAGTATTACGTTATAACGTATAACGTTATGTAGTATTACGTTATAACGTGTAACGTTATGTAGTATTATGTTATGACGTATAACGTTATATGGTAATACGTTATAACGTATAACGTTATATAGCATTACGATATAACGTATAACGTTATGTAGCATTACTATATAACGTATAACGTTATGTAGCATTACGAAATAACGCATAACGTTCTATAGTATTAAGTTGTAACGTAAAACGTTATGTAGAAATTACGATAAAACTTATAACGTTATGTAGCATTACGATATAACGTATAACGTTATGTAGCATTACTATCTAACGTATAACGTTATGTAGCATTACGAAATAACGCATAACGTTATGTAGCATTACTATATCACGTATAACGTTATGTAGCGTTACGATATAACGTACAACGTTATGTAGCATTACGATATGACGTATAACGTTATATAGTATTACGCTATAACGTAAAACGTTATGTAGAAATTACGATAAAACTTATAACGTTATGAAGCATTACGATATAACGTATAACGTTATGTAGCATTATGAAACAACGCATAACGTTATGTGGCATTACGATATTACGTAAAACGTTATGTAGCATTACGATATAACGTATAACGTTATGTAGCATTACGATATAACGTATAACGCGTTATGTAGCATTACGATATAGCGTATAACGTTATGTAGTATTACGTTATAAGGAATACCATTATGTAGCATTACGATATAACGTATAACGTTATGTAGCATTACGATATAACGTATAACGTTATGTAGCATTACGATATAACGTATAACGTTATGTACCATTACGATATAACGTATAACGTTATGTAGCATTACGATATAACGTATAACGTTATATGGAAATACGTTATAACGTATAACATTATGTAGCATTACGATATAGCGTATAACGTTATGTAGTATTACGTTATAAGGAATACCATTATGTAGCATTACGATATAACGTATAACGTTATGTAGCATTACGACATAACGTATAACGTTATGTAGCACTACGATATAACGTATAACGTTATATAGTATTACGTTATAACGTAAAACGTTATGTAGAAATTACGATAAAACTTATAACGTTATGTAGCATTACGATATAACGTATAACGTTTTGTAGCATTACTATATAACGTATAACGTTATGTAGCATTACGAAATAACGCATAACGTTATGTAGCATTACTATATAACGTATAACGTTATGTAGCGTTACGATATAACGTACAACGTTATGTAGCATTACGATATGACGTATAACGTTATATTGTATTACGCTATAACGTAAAACGTTATGTAGAAATTACGATAAAACTTATAACGTTATGTAGCATTACGATATAACGTACAACGTTATTGTAGCATTACGATATGACGTATAACGTTATGTAGCATTACGATATAACGTTTAACGTTATGTAGCATTACGATATAACGTATAACGTTATGTAGCATTACGAAATAACGCATAACGTTATGTAGCATTACGATATTACGTATAACGTTATGTAGCATTACGATATAACGTGTAACGTTATGTAGAAATTACGATAAAACTTATAACGTTATGTAGTATTACGTTGTAACTTATAACATTATGTAGCATTACGATATAACGTATAACGTTATATATTACTACGTTATAACGTATAACGTTATGTAGCATTACTATATAACGTATAACGTTATGTAGCGTTACGATATAACGTACAACGTTATGTAGCATTACGATATGACGTATAACGTTATATTGTATTACGCTATAACGTAAAACGTTATGTAGAAATTACGATAAAACTTATAACGTTATGTAGCATTACGATATAACGTACAACGTTATTGTAGCATTACGATATGACGTATAACGTTATGTAGCATTACGATATATCGTTTAACGTTATGTAGCATTACGATATAACGTATAACGTTATGTAGCATTACGAAATAACGCATAACGTTATGTAGCATTACGATATTACGTATAACGTTATGTAGCATTACGATATAACGTGTAACATTATGTAGAAATTACGATAAAACTTATAACGTTATGTAGCATTACGATATAACGTATAACGTTATGTAGCATTACTATATAACGTATAACGTTATGTAGCATTACGAAATAACGCATAACGTTACGTAGCATTACTATATAACGTATAACGTTATGTAGCGTTACGATATAACGTACAACGTTATGTAGCATTACGATATAACGTACAACGTTATTCTAGCATTACGATATGACGTATAACGTTATGTAGCATTACGACATAACGTATAACGTTATGTAGCACTACGATATAACGTATAACGTTATATAGTATTACGTTATAACGTAAAACGTTATGTAGAAATTACGATAAAACTTATAACGTTATGTAGCATTACGATATAACGTATAACGTTATGTAGCATTACTATATAACGTATAACGTTATGTAGCATTACGTAATAACGCATAACGTTATGTAGCATTACTATATAACGTATAACGTTATGTAGCGTTACGATATAACGTACAACGTTATGTAGTATTACGTTATAACGTATAACGTTATATTGTATTACGTTATAACGTTTAACGTTATGTAGCATTACGATATAACGTATAACGTTATATAGTATTACGTTATAACGTATAACGTTATGTGGCATTACGATATAACGTATAACGTTATGTGGCATTACGATATAACGTATAACGTTATGTAGTATTATGTTATAACGTATAACGTTATGTAGTATTGCGTTATAACGTATAACGTTATGTAGTATTACGTTATAACGTATAACGTTATGTAGTATTACGTTATAACGTGTAACGTTATGTAGTATTATGTTATGACGTATAACGTTATATGGTAATACGTTATAACGTATAACGTTATATAGCATTACGATATAACGTATAACGTTATATAGTATTACGTTATAACGTATAACGTTATGTAGCATTAAGAAATAACGTATAACGTTATGTAGCATTACGATATAACGTATAACGTTATGTAGCATTACGATATAACATATAACGTTATGTAGCATTACGAAATAACGCATAACGTTATGTAGCATTACGATATTACGTATAACGTTATGTAGCATTACGATATAACGTATAACGTTATGTAGCATTATGAAACAACGCATAACGTTATGTGGCACTACGATATTACGTAAAACGTTATGTAGCATTACGATATAACGTATAACGTTGTGTAGCATTACGATATAACGTATAACGTTATGTACCATTACGATATAACGTATAACGTTATGTAGCATTACGATATAACGTATAACGTTATATGGAAATACGTTATAACGTATAACATCATGTAGCATTACGATATATCGTATAACGTTATGTAGCATTACGATATAACGTATAACGTTATGTAGCATTACGACATAACGTATAACGTTATGTAGCACTACGATATAACGTATAACGTTATATAGTATTAAGTTATAACGTAAAACGTTATGTAGAAATTACGATAAAACTTATAACGTTATGTAGCATTACGATATAACGTATAACGTTATGTAGCATTACTATATAACGTATAACGTTATGTAGCATTACGAAATAACGCATAACGTTCTATAGTATTAAGTTGTAACGTAAAACGTTATGTAGAAATTACGATAAAACTTATAACGTTATGTAGCATTACGATATAACGTATAACGTTATGTAGCATTACTATCTAACGTATAACGTTATGTAGCATTACGAAATAACGCATAACGTTATGTAGCATTACTATATCACGTATAACGTTATGTAGCGTTACGATATAACGTACAACGTTATGTAGCATTACGATATGACGTATAACGTTATATAGTATTACGCTATAACGTAAAACGTTATGTAGAAATTACGATAAAACTTATAACGTTATGAAGCATTACGATATAACGTATAACGTTATGTAGCATTATGAAACAACGCATAACGTTATGTGGCATTACGATATTACGTAAAACGTTATGTAGCATTACGATATAACGTATAACGTTATGTAGCATTACGATATAACGTATAACGCGTTATGTAGCATTACGATATAGCGTATAACGTTATGTAGTATTACGTTATAAGGAATACCATTATGTAGCATTACGATATAACGTATAACGTTATGTAGCATTACGATATAACGTATAACGTTATGTAGCATTACGATATAACGTATAACGTTATGTACCATTACGATATAACGTATAACGTTATGTAGCATTACGATATAACGTATAACGTTATATGGAAATACGTTATAACGTATAACATTATGTAGCATTACGATATAGCGTATAACGTTATGTAGTATTACGTTATAAGGAATACCATTATGTAGCATTACGATATAACGTATAACGTTATGTAGCATTACGACATAACGTATAACGTTATGTAGCACTACGATATAACGTATAACGTTATATAGTATTACGTTATAACGTAAAACGTTATGTAGAAATTACGATAAAACTTATAACGTTATGTAGCATTACGATATAACGTATAACGTTTTGTAGCATTACTATATAACGTATAACGTTATGTAGCATTACGAAATAACGCATAACGTTATGTAGCATTACTATATAACGTATAACGTTATGTAGCGTTACGATATAACGTACAACGTTATGTAGCATTACGATATGACGTATAACGTTATATTGTATTACGCTATAACGTAAAACGTTATGTAGAAATTACGATAAAACTTATAACGTTATGTAGCATTACGATATAACGTACAACGTTATTGTAGCATTACGATATGACGTATAACGTTATGTAGCATTACGATATAACGTTTAACGTTATGTAGCATTACGATATAACGTATAACGTTATGTAGCATTACGAAATAACGCATAACGTTATGTAGCATTACGATATTACGTATAACGTTATGTAGCATTACGATATAACGTGTAACGTTATGTAGAAATTACGATAAAACTTATAACGTTATGTAGTATTACGTTGTAACTTATAACATTATGTAGCATTACGATATAACGTATAACGTTATATATTACTACGTTATAACGTATAACGTTATGTAGCATTACTATATAACGTATAACGTTATGTAGCGTTACGATATAACGTACAACGTTATGTAGCATTACGATATGACGTATAACGTTATATTGTATTACGCTATAACGTAAAACGTTATGTAGAAATTACGATAAAACTTATAACGTTATGTAGCATTACGATATAACGTACAACGTTATTGTAGCATTACGATATGACGTATAACGTTATGTAGCATTACGATATATCGTTTAACGTTATGTAGCATTACGATATAACGTATAACGTTATGTAGCATTACGAAATAACGCATAACGTTATGTAGCATTACGATATTACGTATAACGTTATGTAGCATTACGATATAACGTGTAACGTTATGTAGAAATTACGATAAAACTTATAACGTTATGTAGCATTACGATATAACGTATAACGTTATGTAGCATTACTATATAACGTATAACGTTATGTAGCATTACGAAATAACGCATAACGTTACGTAGCATTACTATATAACGTATAACGTTATGTAGCGTTACGATATAACGTACAACGTTATGTAGCATTACGATATAACGTACAACGTTATTCTAGCATTACGATATGACGTATAACGTTATGTAGCATTACGACATAACGTATAACGTTATGTAGCACTACGATATAACGTATAACGTTATATAGTATTACGTTATAACGTAAAACGTTATGTAGAAATTACGATAAAACTTATAACGTTATGTAGCATTACGATATAACGTATAACGTTATGTAGCATTACTATATAACGTATAACGTTATGTAGCATTACGTAATAACGCATAACGTTATGTAGCATTACTATATAACGTATAACGTTATGTAGCGTTACGATATAACGTACAACGTTATGTAGCATTACGATATGACGTATAACGTTATATTGTATTACGCTATAACGTAAAACGTTATGTAGAAATTACGATAAAACTTATAACGTTATGTAGCATTACGATATAACGTACAACGTTATTGTAGCATTACGATATGACGTATAACGTTATGTAGCATTACGAAACAACGCATAACGTTATGTAGCATTACGATATTACGTATAACGTTATGTAGCATTACGATATATCGTATAACGTTATGTAGCATTACGATATAACGTATAGCGTTATGTAGCATTACTATATAACGTATAACGTTATGTAGCATTACGATATAACGTACAACGTTATTGTAGCATTACGATATGACGTATAACGTTATGTAGCATTACGATATAACGTATAACGTTATGTGGCATTACGATATAACGTATAACGTTATGTAGCATTACGATATAACGTATAACGTTATGTTGCATTCCGATATAACGTATAACGCTATGTAGCATTACGATATAACGTATAACGTTATGTAGCATTACGGTATAACGTATAACGTCATGTAGCATTACGATATAACGTTTAACGTTATGTTGCATTACGATATAACGTATAACGTTATGTTGCATTACGATATAACGTATAACGTTATGTAGTATTACGTTATAACGTATAACGTTATGTAGTATTACGTTATAACGTATAACGTTATGTAGTATTACGTTATAACGTATAACGTTATGTGTTATTATGTTATAACGTATAACGTTATATGGTAATACGTTATAACGTATAACGTTATGTAGCATTACGATATAACGTATAACGTTATGTAGTATTACGTTATAACGTATAACGTTATGTAGCATTAAGAAATAACGTATAACGTTATGTAGCATTACGAAATAACGCATAACGTTATGTAGCATTACGATATAACGTACAACGTTATTGTAGCATTACGATATGACGTATAACGTTATGTAGCATTACGATATAACGTATAACGTTATGTAGCATTACGATATGACGTATAACGTTATGTAGCATTACGATATAACGTATAACGTTATGTAGCATTACGATATAACGTATAACGTTATGTACCATTACGATATAACATATAACGTTATGTAGCATTACGATATAACGTATAACGTTATGTAGCATTACGATATAACGTACAACGTTATATGGTAATACGTTATAACGTATAACGTTATATAGTATTACGTTATAACGTATAACGTTATGTGGCATTACGATATAACGTATAACGTTCTATGGTATTACGATATAACGTATAACGTTATATGGAAATACGTTTTAACGTATAACATTATGTAGCATTACAATATAACGTACAACGTTATGTAGCATTACGATATGACGTATAACGTTATGTAGCATTACGATATTACGTATAACGTTATGTAGCATTACGATATGACGTATGACGTTATGTAGCATTACGATATAACGTACAACGTTATGTAGCATTACGATATAACGTATAACGTTATGTAGCATTACGATATAACGTATAACGTCATGTAGCATTACGATATAACGTATAACGTTATGTAGCATTAGGAAATAACGTATAACGTTATGTAGCATTACGATATAACGTATAACGTTATGTAGCATTACGAAATAACGTATAACGTTATGTAGCATTATGAAATAACGTATAACGTCATGTAGTATTACGATATAACGTATAACGTTATGTAGCATTAAGATATAACGTAAAACGTTATGTAGCATTACGATATAACGTATAACGTTATGTACCATTACGATATAACGTATAACGTTATTTAGCATTACGCTATAACGTATAACGTTATATGGAAATACGTTATAACGTATAACATTATGTAGCATTACGATATAACGTATAACGTTATGTAGCATTACTATATATCGTATAACGTTATGTAGCATTACGATATAACGTATAACGTTATGTACCATTACGGTATAACGTATAACGTTATGTAGCATTAAGATATAACGTGAAACGTTATGTAGCATTACGAAATAACGCATAACGTTATGTAGCATTACTATATAACGTATAACGTTATGTAGCGTTACGATATAACGTACAACGTTATGTAGCATTACGATATGACGTATAACGTTATATTGTATTACGTTATAACGTAAAACGTTATGTAGAAATTACGATAAAACTTATAACGTTATGTAGCATTACTATATAACGTATAACGTTATGTAGCGTTACGATATAACGTACAACGTTATGTAGCATTACGATATAACGTACAACGTTATTCTAGCATTACGATATGACGTATAACGTTATGTAGCATTACGACATAACGTATAACGTTATGTAGCACTACGATATAACGTATAACGTTATATAGTATTACGTTATAACGTAAAACGTTATGTAGAAATTACGATAAAACTTATAACGTTATGTAGCATTACGATATAACGTATAACGTTATGTAGCATTACTATATAACGTATAACGTTATGTAGCATTACGAAATAACGCATAACGTTATGTAGCATTACTATATAACGTATAACGTTATGTAGCGTTACGATATAACGTACAACGTTATGTAGCATTACGATATGACGTATAACGTTATATTGTATTACGCTATAACGTAAAACGTTATGTAGAAATTACGATAAAACTTATAACGTTATGTAGCATTACGATATAACGTACAACGTTATTGTAGCATTACGATATGACGTATAACGTTATGTAGCATTACGAAACAACGCATAACGTTATGTAGCATTACGATATTACGTATAACGTTATGTAGCATTACGATATATCGTATAACGTTATGTAGCATTACGATATAACGTATAGCGTTATGTAGCATTACTATATAACGTATAACGTTATGTAGCATTACGATATAACGTACAACGTTATTGTAGCATTACGATATGACGTATAACGTTATGTAGCATTACGATATAACGTATAACGTTATGTGGCATTACGATATAACGTATAACGTTATGTAGCATTACGATATAACGTATAACGTTATGTTGCATTCCGATAAAACGTATAACGCTATGTAGCATTACGATATAACGTATAACGTTATGTAGCATTACGGTATAACGTATAACGTCATGTAGCATTACGATATAACGTTTAACGTTATGTTGCATTACGATATAACGTATAACGTTATGTTGCATTACGATATAACGTATAACGTTATGTAGTATTACGTTATAACGTATAACGTTATGTAGTATTACGTTATAACGTATAACGTTATGTAGTATTACGTTATAACGTATAACGTTATGTGTTATTATGTTATAACGTATAACGTTATATGGTAATACGTTATAACGTATAACGTTATGTAGCATTACGATATAACGTATAACGTTATGTAGTATTACGTTATAACGTATAACGTTATGTAGCATTAAGAAATAACGTATAACGTTATGTAGCATTACGAAATAACGCATAACGTTATGTAGCATTACGATATAACGTACAACGTTATTGTAGCATTACGATATGACGTATAACGTTATGTAGCATTACGATATAACGTATAACGTTATGTAGCATTACGATATGACGTATAACGTTATGTAGCATTACGATATAACGTATAACGTTATGTAGCATTACGATATAACGTATAACGTTATGTACCATTACGATATAACATATAACGTTATGTAGCATTACGATATAACGTATAACGTTATGTAGCATTACGATATAACGTACAACGTTATATGGTAATACGTTATAACGTATAACGTTATATAGTATTACGTTATAACGTATAACGTTATGTGGCATTACGATATAACGTATAACGTTCTATGGTATTACGATATAACGTATAACGTTATATGGAAATACGTTTTAACGTATAACATTATGTAGCATTACAATATAACGTACAACGTTATGTAGCATTACGATATGACGTATAACGTTATGTAGCATTACGATATTACGTATAACGTTATGTAGCATTACGATATGACGTATGACGTTATGTAGCATTACGATATAACGTACAACGTTATGTAGCATTACGATATAACGTATAACGTTATGTAGCATTACGATATAACGTATAACGTCATGTAGCATTACGATATAACGTATAACGTTATGTAGCATTAGGAAATAACGTATAACGTTATGTAGCATTACGATATAACGTATAACGTTATGTAGCATTACGAAATAACGTATAACGTTATGTAGCATTATGAAATAACGTATAACGTCATGTAGTATTACGATATAACGTATAACGTTATGTAGCATTAAGATATAACGTAAAACGTTATGTAGCATTACGATATAACGTATAACGTTATGTACCATTACGATATAACGTATAACGTTATTTAGCATTACGATATAACGTATAACGTTATATGGAAATACGTTATAACGTATAACATTATGTAGCATTACGATATAACGTATAACGTTATGTAGCATTACTATATATCGTATAACGTTATGTAGCATTACGATATAACGTATAACGTTATGTACCATTACGGTATAACGTATAACGTTATGTAGCATTAAGATATAACGTGAAACGTTATGTAGCATTACGATATAACGTATAACGTTATGTACCATTACGATATAACGTATAACGTTATTTAGCATTACGATATAACGTATAACGTTATATGGAAATACGTTATAACGTATAACATTATGTAGCATTACGATATAACGTATAACGTTATGTACCATTACGGTATAACGTATAACGTTATGTAGCATTAAGATATAACGTAAAACGTTATGTAGCATTACGATATAACGTATAACGTTATGTACCATTACGATATAACGTATAACGTTATTTAGCATTACGATATAACGTATAACGTTATATGGAAATACGTTATAACGTATAACATTATGTAGCATTACGATATAACGTATAACGTTATGTAGCATTGCTATATATCGTATAACGTTATGTAGCATTACGATATAACGTATAACGTTATATGGAAATACGTTTTAACGTATAACATTATGTAGCATTACGATATAGCGTATAACGTTATGTAGTATTACGTTATAAGGAATAACATTATGTAGCATTACGATATAACGTATAACGTTATGTAGCATTACGATATAACGTATTACGTTATGTAGCATTACGATATAACGTATAACGTTATGTACCATTACGATATAACATATAACGTTATGTAGCATTACGATATAACGTATAACGTTATGTAGCATTACGATATAACGTATAACGTTATGTAGTATTACGTTATAACGTATAACGTTATGTAGTATTACGTTATAACGTATAACGTTATGTAGTATTACGTTATAACGTATAACGTTATGTGTTATTATGTTATAACGTATAACGTTATATGGTAATACGTTATAACGTATAACGTTATGTAGCATTACGATATAACGTATAACGTTATGTAGTATTACGTTATAACGTATAACGTTATGTAGCATTAAGAAATAACGTATAACGTTATGTAGCATTACGAAATAACGCATAACGTTATGTAGCATTACGATATAACGTACAACGTTATTGTAGCATTACGATATGACGTATAACGTTATGTAGCATTACGATATAACGTATAACGTTATGTAGCATTACGATATGACGTATAACGTTATGTAGCATTACGATATAACGTATAACGTTATGTAGCATTACGATATAACGTATAACGTTATGTACCATTACGATATAACATATAACGTTATGTAGCATTACGATATAACGTATAACGTTATGTAGCATTACGATATAACGTACAACGTTATATGGTAATACGTTATAACGTATAACGTTATATAGTATTACGTTATAACGTATAACGTTATGTGGCATTACGATATAACGTATAACGTTCTATGGTATTACGATATAACGTATAACGTTATATGGAAATACGTTTTAACGTATAACATTATGTAGCATTACAATATAACGTACAACGTTATGTAGCATTACGATATGACGTATAACGTTATGTAGCATTACGATATTACGTATAACGTTATGTAGCATTACGATATGACGTATGACGTTATGTAGCATTACGATATAACGTACAACGTTATGTAGCATTACGATATAACGTATAACGTTATGTAGCATTACGATATAACGTATAACGTCATGTAGCATTACGATATAACGTATAACGTTATGTAGCATTAGGAAATAACGTATAACGTTATGTAGCATTACGATATAACGTATAACGTTATGTAGCATTACGAAATAACGTATAACGTTATGTAGCATTATGAAATAACGTATAACGTCATGTAGTATTACGATATAACGTATAACGTTATGTAGCATTAAGATATAACGTAAAACGTTATGTAGCATTACGATATAACGTATAACGTTATGTACCATTACGATATAACGTATAACGTTATTTAGCATTACGATATAACGTATAACGTTATATGGAAATACGTTATAACGTATAACATTATGTAGCATTACGATATAACGTATAACGTTATGTAGCATTACTATATATCGTATAACGTTATGTAGCATTACGATATAACGTATAACGTTATGTACCATTACGGTATAACGTATAACGTTATGTAGCATTAAGATATAACGTGAAACGTTATGTAGCATTACGATATAACGTATAACGTTATGTACCATTACGATATAACGTATAACGTTATTTAGCATTACGATATAACGTATAACGTTATATGGAAATACGTTATAACGTATAACATTATGTAGCATTACGATATAACGTATAACGTTATGTACCATTACGGTATAACGTATAACGTTATGTAGCATTAAGATATAACGTAAAACGTTATGTAGCATTACGATATAACGTATAACGTTATGTACCATTACGATATAACGTATAACGTTATTTAGCATTACGATATAACGTATAACGTTATATGGAAATACGTTATAACGTATAACATTATGTAGCATTACGATATAACGTATAACGTTATGTAGCATTGCTATATATCGTATAACGTTATGTAGCATTACGATATAACGTATAACGTTATATGGAAATACGTTTTAACGTATAACATTATGTAGCATTACGATATAGCGTATAACGTTATGTAGTATTACGTTATAAGGAATAACATTATGTAGCATTACGATATAACGTATAACGTTATGTAGCATTACGATATAACGTATTACGTTATGTAGCATTACGATATAACGTATAACGTTATGTACCATTACGATATAACATATAACGTTATGTAGCATTACGATATAACGTATAACGTTATGTAGCATTACGATATAACGTACAACGTTATATGGTAATACGTTATAACGTATAACGTTATATAGTATTACGTTATAACGTATAACGTTATGTGGCATTACGATATAACGTATAACGTTCTATGGTATTACGATATAACGTATAACGTTAAGTGCCGTTAAGTAACTTTAATAAGTATTAACGTTAAGTATTGCGAAAGTTAGTTATTATTGCAAATAATCTCAGGCAATTCCTTCGTCAAAGCACATTTTCGAATGTATAATAGCAGTGTTCAAAACTTGTTGCTTTGATTCCAAAATTTTCCTGTCGCGAAATTTCTTCTTGCACATAAAATTCCATATTTGTACGACTGAACTGATCTTTACTATCCCTATATGTATATTTTAAATTAATACTCAAATTCAAAAATGAATGGCAAACAATTAAATCCATCATGATAGTGCCATCAGAGAAAAGAAGGTGAAATAGAAAATGATTTATTATCGTTTTTATTAAATATCTAATAATTGCAATTTTTATTGCAACGAAGTCGGAGGTCATCCGACTTCATCACTGCGAAATATTTAATTAAATCATTGCAACTCTCTGTAGATATACATTTTCTATACACTCCAACTTTAAAAGTGATTATAGTGAACATACATGTCTTCAATCACAAATATTCAAATTAATTGTTAATATAATATCATTTTTATCAGTTAGTAGTATTATTAATATTGTCAATATAAAATAGTTCATTATCATGTAAATAACATAAACAAAAACGCGATATGCAAGAAGATCTATCCTGAACTAATAAATAATACATAGAGAAAGAAAATGTTACTATTTACGGGTATAATAAATACCCGCGGTCACTGTGCTCGCAAAAAATTCTACGTAATACAACCAATCACCCGTATCGATTCGGACCTTTCGTCCTATGACATGATTGAGTGACCAGAAGGACAAAAATGCATGCGACTCGTGCGATAAGATGCGAGGAACGTAGTCATCGATGCTATGGTAGCCCAGGAAAAGTCGTCGTGAAGACCGTTATCAAGGAGGAGTCATGCAATCCCATCATGGAAAACACTGTAACGATGTATGGAATATTATAATTTGCTCTTAAATATGACGTTAATTAATTGGAAAATTTAATGCAGTGGAAGATTAATGTCTATTAATCTGTATTAAAATTTTAATGACAATATTCAAATTAGGAGTAGCAAATTGAAATACATAGCAATACAATTAAATAATTTACATATTACTTACATTCTTGGCTTTTGAAGTACCACTAGGTCCTTTTCAGGAAGCATGAGGAAGAAGAAGGAGTGATAAACCTTTAACAAAATATATGTCTTTTTATAGATATATAAATAATACATGCGTGAATAATTTATTTTGAAACTTAAGTAATGATTCAGCAAAAAGATGTTAAATAATGTAATATGGAATTCTATGAAAACCTTAAACTTTAATAACAATAAAAAAGTTAAATTGTTAGTGAACTCTAATTACTGTAACAACTGAAACTCTGATATTAAAGTATAAAATCAGACTTGTTTTTGTTATTTTGAATAATTAAAGCAAAATACAAGGAATAAAATTAGTTGGAATACGATATGCAAAGATTCTTACATGCTTAGTTCTGAAGCATCACTGCGTCTTTTCCAAAGCACAGGAAAAAGTAGAAATTATGAAAAACTGAAACAAAACATATGAAATATTATAATTTGTTCTTAAAAATATATCGTTCATTGTTAAAGAAGTATAAACTAATGAAATATAAAACTCTATTCAAACTTGAAATATTAATAACAATACAAATTGAAATTGTGTTAAAATCTAATTACTATAAAAATTTTTTTCATTATATTATATTATATTAATATTTTCTCATTTCAATATACAAAAATATAACAACTTCGCAATAGATTGTTTTCTAATAACAATTAAATGATTTGCATAATTTGCTATATATTAATATAAAAACATTAATTAATTACTTAATAGTATATCCGATTATTAACGATAATCTAATATTTTCAACAAATTATGCAACTATTTATAAAATGATGTTATTATATGCCAATCGTAAGCTGTATAGCAATTATTTAGCAAATATCGATTACTATTGATCCAATAAAAAAAGAAAATAGTCGTGTACGTACCTCTGCTTTGTTATAATACTGCAATCATTACCAAATCTGCATGAGAAATCAACGATTCGATATATAAATAATTATCTATGACGTCCATCTTGTTTCAGTACGAATTATCGATTGTTAATCGCTTGTGGCGTCTGTGACGTGAATCAGTATTCCTTCAGTCTTTTCAGTAGTGACTAGTCAATAATCTACACAAAAGAAAACCAACAATTTCAAATAAATGTACGACAAAACCAATAATTTTCAGTAACAGAACAAATTATAGTAAAGGCTGGTAATGTGAATTATCGATAACTTTAACGTAATCCCAACAGAAATACAGTCAAGAATAAATGTACAATAAATCAATAACGTACAACAATAAAACTAACTATAGTGAAACAAAGTAATAATAGAACCCAAATTCTACCTCAAAGATCGGTAATATAAATGATCAATAACTGTAAATTGCCAAATGCGCAGTCAATGATAAAAGTAAAAGAAAATTTCGGGATACAGTATAATTTTACTAAGATAATAATCAATAAACGATTAAATACGAACGTGCTATTTGAATGAACTAGATGAAAGTGTAGAATCGTTGATAAAGTCGAAATGAAGGTACTAACAGCAGGATAACGCTCGACAAGACAAATTTTCGCTGCACGAATTTCAGGATTGTGTCACCGCTCGGCTCGGTGGAAACTACGTCTTTCCAATATTCGGAACCAATAGGAACGCCCGATATGACGTCACAATTTATTGCGCCAATAGGAAAGCTCAATTTCATTTGACAATATTCTGCCCCAATAGGCACGCTCGATTTGACTTCGCAATATATTCCACCAATAGGAACGCTCGATTTTCGTATACACGAGCGCGCGAAAATTTATTGTATTCAAACAGTCAAACTGATGAAATTGAGAAATAGAAAACATATTTAGGTCAATATTCAGTAACAATTGCGAATACGATTATGTTTCTTGGCTTTTGAGCCTCCATTGCAGCATTCCCAAAGAAGACAAAGAAGTTGAAGCTGTGATATATCTATAACAAAACATAAGATATCATTAATATCGTTAATACATAATGAAAGATATGGAACTTTAGCAATAATAAAGACTAAACTCTAATAAATATGTAAATTGAAACTCTAATATAAAAGTTTGAGAATAAAACGTTCAGTGATTTTTGATACGTATCAGACGGTTTTATTGTACTTTAGTATTAAGACTTTAAGACTTTATTTCAATTAAAAAGGACATTTACAGCTTTCTAAATTATGAATAATTTTTTTTTATAATTAACACGTGTGTTAACCAAACCAAACAGTTTTGGATGATCTAGACTAGACTATATTAAAGTAGTTTTTAGCATGATATCGTTGTTCAAATGTTATAAATTAGTGGTTTATGTTGAGATATGTATAATTTTCTGTGCTGGACTAGGTTAAACGCGCAGTAAGAGAACTTGTATGCGAGTATCAGTGTGTGGAAGTATGCGTGTGCGCGGCGTCTCGAAAACAGATGAATGTAAACAGTTCAGTCGTTAGAAGCATTTGGAACAGTCGGTTAATAGTCGGGTATAGAAGAAAGTGCTGAGACGCGTGCAAATATGTATCGATAAATATAACAGAGATCGTCCATTAAATAAATGTATAACTATTTCAATATTAATTAAAAGTGTAAATTTTGTGTTCCTATAACATTATTTCGGTTCCAAAGATCCAAAATTCTCAACAGTTTAAATATTATAAATTAATACTTTAATTGCTATTAAGTAATGTTTAAAATGTCGTTAATTAATGGTTTGATTGTAATCAATTAATGGTTTAATTGTTATTAATTAATAGATTAAATGTTATAAATTAATAGTATAAATGTTATAAATTAATGGTTTAAATGTAACAAATAAATGTTTCTAATATTGTTAATTAATAGTTCAAATGTTAAAATAAAAGTTTTAAATGTTGTTATTTAATGGTCCAATTGTTGTAAATTAATAGCTTATAGATTACAAATTAATAGCTTAAATGTTATAAATTAATAGTTTGGATGTTAGAAATTAATGGTTTAAATGTATAAAGTAATAGTTTAAATGTTTTAAATTAATGGCCTGGATGTTGTAAATTAATAGCTTATATGTTATTAATTAATAGTTAAAATGCAATTATTAATGGTTTAAATGTTATAAATTAATGGCTTAAATGTTATAAATTATTTACTTAAGCGTTGTAAATTAATGGCTTAGACGTTATAAATTACTAGTTTCAATGTTATTGTTTGATATTTTTTTTACTTACCTTATATTTAAGATCCTTTTCGATGTTCACTCTCCGGGAGTTCAAGCACGAAAAAGCTCGCGCGCGACTTGCGTGTTTCTTACATAGCTTGACAAGGTGTCGGGATGTTAATCAAACGGTAACAATTTTTTTACATAGCAAGAGGCGGTTTTTCCATTATAACAAAATCAAATCGAACAATTTCTTAATTTTTATCGTAAATAGTCGTCTTTAACGATTTAATACAATATCCATTTTTATCATTTTAATAGTTTCTACAAGCTAAACCTAAATTCACACTTTTTTGATACTAGTTTTCGACTATCAATTAGCTTGAACAAAAAGGGAGGAAAAGCCTAACGGCAGTCGATGACGTTGCTGTGAAATAAGTTAAGGTATTAAATAATCAGACAGATAAAATTCATATTAAGCGTTATATTATATTATCGATATTCGTTCATTTACTCGTGCTAATTAAATAATAGAATGTTCCTTTTTCTCGAATAAGACCTGCATCACTGTTTGCGATATTTAAAATTCTTATTTAATGCTTACTTAAAAGTCAGGTACCTTTTTGATTCCTCTCAAGTTAAACGAGTAAATTTACTCGTTATAGTTGTAACATAAAATGGCTATTTTCTTCAATACCGCCTGCATCGCTGTACGTGATACAGATATTAATTATGTAGCGAATAATATGAACTAATTGGCTGTAATCGCGGTTAGATATTTCTTCGTTAGATCTATCAAAGGATCTATTAGGCTATTAGCGAGAGACTTATTGATTCCTTGAAGAAATATCAAATTCTTCGAAAATTAATTAAATGATTTTATTCAATTAGTATTCGACAATGTCTATCATATTCAGCAATCTTCTTTTATAATAGATTCTGCTCGGATAAATTATTTTATAATAAAATGCAGATTATGCTACTGTATATTATATTTGCCTATAGCTCTTTCTTTTCTAATTCATTGATTTTATTATTACTTTCGTTGGTTTTTCCCATGAATATCTGTTGTACGTACATCAACATTATGCTCAGAATTTTAACATCGTCGGATAACTATCTTTTTCGTAAAATAGTTCATACAACCGTAAACTCGTACTATTTTTAAAATCATTACATACAGGATCATAATCATTACAGGAGTGAACTTCTCGATGATTTTGTCACGTAAAATGACAAATAAAATAAAGAAGAAATTTAAGATGAAAAATAAAAAAGAAACTTTACTTTTTTCTAACACTGGGTTTACGATTTACTTCCGAACTCTATGCGTGACTCTTTAAGACTGACTCTTACAACTCGACTTCCGATCGGATTCGGTTATTTGTCTTTGTCACCCCTCAATCCTCCCCACTATCCGCGAGTTCGTTAGGCGTCCGCGACTGTTGCCACACACGCTTTCTTATCGAACATTCGACGGAAGGACCGTTGGGATATTGATGGTTCATTAGGCACTTCGCTTCGGCGATATACATTGTTGCCAAGTGCTTGCCAAGTTGCCAAGTGTCACATCTTTATCTCCGGTTTTGAAGTGAGCCGGTCGTGACACTATTCTCGGATATGTTTACATATAGAATTTTGGTTTGTCACAAGCATTTTTGAATATTTATTAATAAAATGTAGTTTATAAGTAAGAAACGAACATCCGTAGTATAATTTTTGCAGATAGATTGTATTACATTTATAATGTTTATAAATACTTGTCAATATCAGGAAATATCGTACAAAGCACAAATAATATTTCAAATATATTCTATTTTCGTAATAGGATATTTTTTATTGATGAATAAATTAATTGGAAACAGCAGTATTTTCTGGAAAAAAACGCTCACTTCCCCCATCCTTCTCTGTTAATGCAGTTTTACTTTCGGAAATTTTTTGTGACCGGGTGCAATGTGGTCTTAGAGACAGTGTTTGCTATGTAACGTTTTTATAATTTAATATTTTATAATTAGATTTAGTTTTACATTTTCAATGCCGTGCTTTGATAATGGGATCGTCTAAGGCCATTGCCATTAATATTTTATAATATTCTATTACATGTTATGTTTGAAAAAATTATATTTTTCCAACTTTCTATCTATTAGTCAATTTTAATTAATTAAGTGACAACGTATAAGCGCAGATATCTTCGTTTCAGATTCATTTTTATTCGTCAAAATGATATTAAATCATTTGTGTTTACTCTCTATACCTTTTACGTTCATCTCACTGTTCAGCCTAACGTATTGTTCTTTGTTTTGAAACATAATATGTCTATTACTGAAAAACATATCCTTGAGTGTAGGTATTTCAGGTAGGTACTCCTCCCCAACCGAAACTCGTTGGATAAATCGCGGTGCGGGGTGTCAGTTTAGCGTGGACAGTCAGAGGGATCGGACGTATATCCATACGTGTCATTTTGCGACAAGTGGCTTTGGCACTTTGGTAGACATTTTTCTACCGTTCCAACTCACTCTATTGTTACTTTCATTTACTTGTACGTCTTTCTTCAATACTTTGTTGTAATCTACCATTTAATTACCTTTGTTTCTCCGACTGTCTTTTTGGTTGCCCCATTTGCCGGTAACTCGTACAATGAGTTTTCGAAGCACAATTTGACCATGATCATTGTTTCATTTTCAAATAACTTAATCTTTTTATACATTTGTTTTAATGTTTTGCTTTTTTTGTGCAGATTACTATTATTTAATTTCGGGGGAAGTTTTGATGTATTAGAGGGATGCTACGAAATTCGAAAGGACGGGGTGAAAGTCAAAAGGACGCCATAGTGATTAACTATAAATTTGATAACTTTTCGTCGAAATGAGGTAATATTTATTCACTATTAAATCAACTCCATTTCTTATAAATATTTCGTGATATTAATTAATATCTAATATAACAAATTCTAAATTCACGGTTTATTAAGAATACCAAGATGAAAAAGGCAAGATTAATGAAATTATTTTTTTCTTTCGAATATATTAAATTATGTTTCCGAAGAAATTGAATAGATCGTTTAATATAAATTTAACATGAATTCTCTCGACTCTGTTTCATTTGAGTAAGAAATTCAAATAACTTTTTCATTTTGCTTCATTATTCGTAAATTGTCTGTAATATAATATTGACTATTAATTTCGTTAATTAATTTCGTCTTTCTCAATAACTTTTATTACATTCGAGAAAGTACGTTATCACAGACAAGTTTGAACAGGTTCTGCGAATCGTGTCTTTTTCGTATTGCGCAGATTTGTTTAACGGTCAGAAAAAGTGCGCCATGTTGCATTAGAACGAAGTCACGTAATGCATAAAATATTTGAAGTTGTAATGGCGGACATTCAATTTGGCGGATAATTTTTACAAATCAATCGTATTATGAAATATTCATATATATATATTTGACAATGATAAAAAATACTTTGAAAAATATTTTAAATATACTAACGATATATTTTCTTTCGTATTCTTAGTATGATATTTATACGTATATTTTCGTGCTCTTGATATGATATATGATTCTACCTATGGTAAATAAATAATAATTAATTCGTAGTTCTAAGAAAGCAGTATTTTCGTAAACAAACACTCGACAGAAAAAAGAAAAAGATTTTCTTTCCCTATCCCCTACCTCTAATAAGGTAGAGTCAGTGTTTGCTGCGTTACATCACATTTAATATTGATTTAAAGCATAATAACTTTTATTAAATGTAATTATAATAATCAGACGCGAAATTAGAGTCAGTGTGTTCGCCGATTGTTAGTTGACATAACGGACCCGTTGATAGTCTATTATTCTTCTTTTTTTTTCTTTTTTTGCGAAACATCCGTTTTCGGTAGTAGAGTTGCAGGTTTCGCAAGAGGATAAAGCCTTTCCTGGAACTCAAGAATGTAAGTATTGTCGTACATTGTATTTTAATTTATTTATCGAACTAAAATCCAAAAGTTTTGCTCTTGAAATACACAATAAAAATGTTTGACATCGTTCAGAAATCGATAGAGTCTCAATTTCTAAGTCATTATTATGTTAAAGTTCCACTTTTTATATAGTCAGTGAACTTTATTAGAATTTCAATTCTTTTTATTCTTAAAATTTCAAGTTTGAATAGAGTTTTATTTTTCATTGTCTTAAATTTTCTAACAATCACAAGTACGCTTTCAAGAACAAATTATAATATTTAATATGTTTTGTTACAGGTTTTTCATAACTTCCATTTTTTTCTTCTTCTTTGGGAAGGATGTAGCGGTGTTTCAAATTTGAGCATGTAAGAATCTTCACTCTTTGTATTTTATTAACTTTATTCCTTGTATTTCGCTGTAATTGTTATTAATTAAAAACTAAAATCTAGTTTTAAATTTTTATATTAGCATTTTAATTTCAATCTTTATTATAATTTTAATTTCTTTTGCTATTAAATTTTCAAGTCCTTATAGAGTTTCATATTTTATTATGTTAAATTTTTTGATCAACCATCGCATTTCTCAAAACAAATTATAATGATTCATATTTTGTTAAAGGTATGTCACTTCTTTCCCTTCTTCCTGTTTCTTGGAAAAGACCTAGTGGTGTTTCAAAAGCCAAAAATGTAAGTAACTATGTATTTTGTATTTTATTTAAGTCGATTCCTTATATTTCATTTAATAATTAAAATAAATAATAGTTAGGTAGTTTAAAAAATAAAATTTGATTGAAGATTTGAAAACTTGTAAATTTTTCATTCTTAAATTGAATATTATTATTAAAAAATTTTATTTAATAGAAATTAGTTTTCTATTATTTCAAACTTTTAAAGTAATTACCACCGTCACTACGAGTAAATTAGAATATTCTATGCCTTGTTATAGTTTCCTTCCATTGAATTCGACGATTCCAATTTGATGATGGCTTGATGACGAATTCCCTTGGATTCGAACAAACTCCAGGACAACATACTTCACATCTAATCGTGAATTGCATGTGTTTTTGTTCCTCCGGTCACTCAATCATGTGGAAGGATGAAAGGTCCGAATCGACACGGGTGACTGGTTGTATACGTAGAACTTTTGACGAGCGTAGTGACCGCGGGTATTTATTATACCCTTGAGTAGTAACATTTTTTGTCTATATTTTATTTATTAGTTTAGGATAGGTTTTCTTGCGCATCGCGTTTTTAAATGTTGATGATAATATATATATATATATATAAATATATATATATATATGTCGGGTTAGCGTTATGATTAGAGTTGGGGTTAAGGGCGTGAAACGAATCTTCGTGGTGATTAGACATTGTCGTTATGCAATAGAGGAGATATTGACTAGAGCAAATATGATTGTTACAGATATCGACAAGTAACCGTGTTAATTAGATACTCCAGACGCTAATGACAATGATTCTAGGTTCGATAACGAATCCGCGGTCAACGGGATAACAGATGTATGTTCTCACAAACTCTAAGTCCGAATCTTGGTTAGCAAACGCGAAATATTCACTGATCGTAAAGACGTTATTCTTTCTCGTCAATGAGATCGCACAAGAATGACTTCCCGTCGCGATGATGCCACAGAGGAAAACTATGACGGGGTGTGTCTAAGGGCACGAGATCATCGGATTCGTGGAGCGATGCCTTCG
Source organism: Bombus lapidarius (assembly GCA_936014575.1). NCBI lineage: Eukaryota > Metazoa > Arthropoda > Insecta > Hymenoptera > Apidae > Bombus > Bombus lapidarius. The sequence continues at coordinate 162,517 of CAKXZU010000207.1, forward strand.
TTCAGAAGGTGAGGGAAATTGACGTTGCTGTTAATTGGTCAATTTCCATATCGGTGGTTAGAAAAGGATGCTAGCCGCCCTTGAGGAAAAGTTGCTAGCGGGAAGCGTCGTTCGTGAGAAAGTAGGTTTCCCCTATCTTCCCGTAGTTGGGACAAAGACTGTTTGTTCGTTTGAAGGACTTTAGTTAACTAAATCTTACGATTTATAACGGGTCCTCAGGCTAGCCGAACATGTACTGCGGAGACGCATCGACATCTGGCAATCATCCTGCCCAGAGAATAGGGTCTGCGTGTGGCGAGCCACGGGACAGAGACCGTTGGAATGTCTACTGTCAAGTATCCCTACAACTATTTCTTTTAAGGAGAGCTATCCTATTACTCCATACCTTTGTTAGACAAACGTTCATCCCTTGACCGCGGCTACGTTGGCGACTGAGTGTCGCCTCGAGCCCAAACTCATTGTTACAAATCTCGAATAAACACAATCGGATTGAATGACAATTGTTTAATTATGGCTATGATAAAATCTGGATTACAGTATTATGGGATTTTCCCCAAGTTCCGAAGAGAGGCTTCGGTGTTCTTTCATCTCCGACATATATAATATATATAAGTATGATATTTACATATTACAATATAAAGTATTTTGTGTAAGTAGTATAATGTTGATAATAATATAATTATATCATTATATTATTAGATATGATTAGTATATATATGCATATGATCGAAAATTACACAATATATTAATTATAATTATTCATAAAATCAAATTATATTCAATATTACTATATATTTATAAAGACAGAGTATCCATGTGAGCATATATATGAGTATTGAAATAAATGACGAAATGACTTGGTTTAAGTATTTTGTAGTGAAGATATCTGATACCCTCAGACTTCGTTAATATGGAAATTCACTTATGTTTATGAATTACATACGGAGCAGTTTTATTATTTTAGTATACACAGTGTACTTAATAGCATAATTTCGGTAAAATTCGGGATATGGAACATGAAAGTATATGTTAAGGTCTAACTTTGTCTGTCCGTTATAATAAATATTATCAAATTTCACGTGCAAGAGAACACTTCGCGACAGGCTGGTTTCAGAATCAAAACAAATTTTGAACATTTCTTTGTGTTTTCAAAGATGTGTTTTGATAAAGATATCGCCTGAGGATATTTCGAGTAATAAAGTTCATTTAGAGTCCATTGTTGTTCATTGATATAAGTATTACTTGCATTGAATCTTAGTTTATGTTTAATAAATAGGTATATTCTTCATTAATTATCTTCATTCAGTTTAATAGTTTAATTTTCATTAAAATAATACAGTAAATTTGAAATGAAATTAGATTGCAAAGTCAAAGAATATTAGCCCGTTAGATACAAAATATAATAGATAGACTAATCATATTCTTAGCACAGGATTTTAAGGTTTAACCCCTTCCATGTTTATTGTCAGAATCTCACTCATGTGCCCAGGTGCTTCTTGGATGGGAGGAAGGCAATGGGCATGATGAGTAGTTTATAAGCTTAACAATTTTTTCAGCGACTGACGTTGCGTTAGCGTATCGTGCACGACGTATTTTCCACTATGTGTGTATGTGATTAGGCTGTGGAATTGCGTCGCTTTTGCTATTTATTATAATCTTGAAATAGTTATGGATTGGGAAATATGAATCCAATTATCATTGAAAATAACAGTGTTAATAAATGGGGATAATAAGTGGTTTATAAATAATAATATTACTAATCTCAGTATTAAACTACAATGATAATTACATTGATTAAAATACGACGACCTATTCTAGTCAAATTATTTCTTTACATGATAAACATACAATGGTCGCTAGCCATCGTCAGTCGATTTCAGGAAAATGGTACGTACTTTAGAGTGTGAAAGTTGTATATCGAACTCGGGTGTCGGAGGCGTCCCGGGACGTCTCTCTACTGTATGCCTTTGCGCCCGGGTTATGATTGAGAACCGTGGAGTGAATGTGTTGGTGTCCTTGTTTTACCATTTTTTAAATTTTAAATATAGGTTTCCGGGTAGGATAGGTAGCATATTTTCTGGCATGAGTGTTAACCATAAGTAGGTAGGGCAGGGCAGCTTGTCACAGTCTCTCGTCGGGTAGCCGCGTTTACGCGTGACCAACCTGTTTCAGGATATTTGATTTGAAAAATTGTCTTTGAAGCAGGCATCACGAATGGAGCATACCATTTGTCTTGAGCTTTGCCTATTGGTTTTTCGAATATCGTGGTCGTGGTCGCGAGAGTACGGAGAGGGTTTCGAAACGAACATTTATTGCTCGAGCACGTACATGCGAACGGACAGCGGTCGCAATGATCGTTGGTCGTCCATGTGCACTGGGAATAGCATCCGCGATTTATCTTTTTCTTTCACCTTTATAAGTTATTTTTTGGTTTGCGATTAGAAAGTCTCGAGCCTAGATTAAAGTTTCAGCGGCAAATACAATGCAATTATCGTTTTCGAATTTCAAAGCCCAAATATATCTAATTGAAAGTATCTCCACTGCTATTGGCGTTATATAGACAATTCGATGTGCGATATACTCCACATTTGACACTTTATACAGGGCACATCGTTCGGTTTGCCCTATGTTAAATTTCTTCCCTGTCAAATTCAATCCAATTATAGTATTTAAATTTTCAAGGCCAAATAAATTTAATTCTTTGTATCTCCGCTGCTATTGGGGTTATCTAGGCAATTCGATGCGCGTTATACTCCACATTTGATTCTTTATACAGGGCAAATCGTCCGTTTTGCCGTATGTCAACTTTCTTCCCTGTCAAATCCAATCCAATTATAGTTTTTAAATTTTCAAGGCCAAATAAATCTAATTCAACGTTTCTCCGCTGCTATTGATGTTATCTAGGCATTTCGATGAACGTTATTCTCCACATTTGATTCTTTATACAGGGCAAATCGTTGGGTGTGCCCTACGTTAACTCTCT